>CAOLHI010003279.1:0-190254 GCA_948474755.1 Ctenosaura bakeri | reverse complement strand
TTTGATCACTGCTAGTAACTCTTGTGCACTGATGTATAGATACCTCTCTTCTGACATTCATTGTCTGTGGACCATCATATCAGCTCACTGAGCACCACAACCTGTGAAAGATGTGATGGTGGTGATAAAACATTCTGGTTCAAGGTGAAAAGGGAGTTCATCAATCTTGTCCACCAGAACAGAATAATCTAGACACGACAGGAAATTAGCAGCCTCTTGTGTTGTCAGTCCTTGAGTATAGCACCATAACGTAATATCCAGTCCTGCAGCAGATGAAATTTTAGTTGTGACAGATAAACCACTGTGGCAGTAACTGCCATCAGCCCTAGAATTCTGTGTATTGTGAACAATGAGCAGCAAAGACTCCTGATGACAGGAATAACATTGTGCCTCAAGATGAAAGCTCTTTCTTCCAGAAGGTAGACTCTTGGAATCCGATGCTGTTCCAATGAAATTTAGTGTTCTTGTGGGTTCCAGCACTGACTTCTTTGGATTCAGACTGAAGTGTAAGTCATGAAGAAGTGTCAAAGGGAAATGTATGCGTACAGTTTGGTCTTGCAGGAAGCCAGCAACAGCCAACCATCCAGGTATAAGTAAATGTGAACACCTCAAATCTTGAGGAAGGAGATTACTGTTGCCATGCACTTGGTGAAGACCCTCTGTGCTACAGAAAGAACAACAGGAGGACTGTGTACTGGTCTAAGTCCTGACCAATGGCAAAGCATAGGTACTTGCAATGTTGTGGCCTGATCCTGATGTGGAAATAAGCATCACAGAGAACCAATCCCCCTTGTGAAGAAACTGTAGGATGGAATGCAGAGTCACCATCTTGAGCATTTCCATTTGATGTAACAGTTCACATCACAAAGATCTAGTATAGGGCAAAGATCTCCATTGCACTTTGGAACCATGAAGTACCTTAAGAAGCAACTATTGTTCTTGCAATGAGCTTGCAGTTTTTCTCCAGCATCTTTTTGAAGCAAAGTAGTTATGTTATCCTTCAGAACTCTGGAGGGTAGAATAGGTGAAAAATGTCAGTTGGAGGAATATTTGAGAATTCTATGGCATAGCCCAGACATATGATTTTATTAAGACCCATGAATCTGTGGTGCTGTTCTGCCACACTGTAAAATGATGGAATGACTTTGGGGCCCTTGATGGTAATGGGCCTGAGAGATGAAAAGATTATTGTGGAGGAGTCCTGCATGAGAAGTCTGATTTGGGATTTTGAGGTTCTTGTAGATTTGATGGCGTCTCAAATCTCTGTTGTCTAAATGACCTCCCGTGGGAGGATGACTGCTGTGAAGAAATTCTGGACTGCCCAGATGGAGATTTCGATCTACCGTATGATGAGGGTGGTTGGCATCTACAGAAAGAATTGTATGGCCTACTTGTTGTAGTTGTGGACCAAATGCCATTCTGTTGGCCATCACTCTTGCTTTATTCTTGCTGAGTTGGCAAGACAGAGTGATGGCCATGCTTAGAGTTCTTCTTTTTTATCCTTAGGACAACTCTCAGCAGCCTTCCGTGTTGTTGGTGATGTGTGTCATTTATGACCTACAGAGTGTTTAGAAGCTATAACCCCAGACTCTGACAAAACTGAAGCATGTGGGGATGACACTTGCAACTCTGACACCTGCAGAGATGCAGCAGCCATCGGAGAAGTTCTTAGTGTCAGATGTGTTAGTAACAAGGAAGATGGTAGTGTAGGTATCAACACTGTCTGCATAGCTGGTACCAAAGGCATTCTGTGAAAATGGTATTTCCAAGGCTTGGAAAAAAAGTTTGGGGGAGCAGATTGAGTGGAGTCTGATCTCTTGGTTGCCTGAAGAGACTTTTCTAGATACTATGACCTAAGCCAAACATATCTTTTTTTAAAGCCCGGGGTTTAAACCCACAGCAGATGGAGCATTTTTGAACAGGATTGTTCGCTTAAACAAAATAAACATTTAGTATAGGCATTCAAAGAGAGACTGTGTGCCCAAAAGTGATGCAAAGTTTGAATAAGAAGGAAGAAGAGGCTATAAGAGATATTATAAAATGTTAAGGGGAAGAGAAAAGGATGCAGGAGAAGGAAAGTACAGGAAAGGGTTTTTGTGACAATATACAGAAATATTAAAGAAGAAATAAAGTTTCAGATGAAAGAAATTAGTATAAGAGTAGCAAATAGCTGCTCAGCAGCAGAGGGTTCAAAATGAAGTGTCTCTTTTAGCAGAGAGAAAGAAACTGAAGTAACAATAGCTTGGAGGGCTCAAGCATAGGTACCAAGTGGTAGGAACCTGGCCAAGCTACTCAGCTCTAGAAAGTTCTGAACTACGTTTCTGCACAGGCACGAAAACCCATTTGTGCAAAGCACAGAGACCATGAAGAAGTTCTTAGTATAAGGAGCACCAAATTATTGCAGGAGACTTCACAAGTCCAGGGCATCAGTAACCTTTGAGTCAATGTTTAAGATGAACAGCCACAATCAAATCAAAGTAGAAAGTGTCACGAGTGAAATTCTTTGCAGTGAGAGCACAGATCATACAATTACTATTCTGTATCGAGTACAGGCATACCTTGGTTAACAAAGACTTTGACAAAGAAGTTATTTCTATGAAGTCTTTTTATGTGCTTCCCTTCACATTCTCCTCTTCCCACTCCCATGCATTTTGCCCCAGCATGGAGAACTTGTGCTGAGCAAAATGGAAGGGAATTGGGGTTGGGGAAAGTCTCACGTGAGCCTTCCCTTCCCCTTCCGGAGCTCTCCTCTCATTCCTAGGCATTTTGCCCCGGGGCTTGGAGAACTCGTGTGAAGCTTTCCCCAACCTCCCTTCCCTTCCATTTTGCATGTGAACGGCAAGGGCTCTGAAGGGGGAAAAGGAAGGCTCGCATATGGTTTCCCCTACCTCCACTTCCCTTCCGTTTTCCGTGGGAACTGGAAGTGGGGAGCTCCCGAGGGGGAAAGGAAGGTTCGCACGAGGCTTCTCCCACCCATCCCCTTCCCTTCTATTTTTGCATGGGAACTGGAAGGGGGAGCTCAGGAGGAGGAAAGGAAGACTTGTGAGAGGCTTCTCCCACTCTCCTCATTTCCATTTTGCATGGGAACTGGAAGGGGGGAGTTCTGGAGGGGGAAAGGAAGGCTCATGGGAGGTTTTCCCCATCCCCTTCCCTTCCATTTTGCATGAGAACTGGAAGGGAGGGAGCTCCAGAGGAAAGGAAGGCTTGTGCAAGGTGTCTCCCACCTCTCTTCCCTTCTATTTTGCATGGCAACTGAAAATGAAGAGCTTTGATGGGGGAAAGGAAGGCCCACATGAGGCTTCCCCCACCTCCTCTTCCCCTCCATTTTGCATGGGAACTGGAAGCGAGGGAACTCTGGAAGGGAATGGGAGAGAGAATGGGGGGGGGTGGAGTTATTCACAATTTTTCCACTTTCACAAGAGTTCTGGGTCCCGAACTCTTACAAAAGTTGACAGACCACTGTATTCGGAGTTTTAGCAAACCATAGTCTGTCATCAAAGAAAGACTATGAAACCTGCAAAGCAAACCAGGACCAAAACAGTTTAATACTCTCAACTGATATATATATCAGGTGCTACTTAATTCATCATGCCTTACCTTTGGATTTTGCTGTGAAGGGCTAACGTTGCATAAAAGGCAGCTGTTTGGATACAACCTGTTGTTCTGTATGTGGGAACTCTATATCCATTGGGGTTTGGTTCCAGGATCTCCCATGAATACCGAAATCCATGGATGCTCACATCCCATTATACACAATGGTGTAGTAAAATGGTGCCCCCTTATAAAATGGTGAACAACTCAAAAGATTTGTTTTTTGGAATTTTTTTGAATATTTCCAAACCATGGTTAGTTGAATCTGCACATGCAGAATCCATGGATACAGATGGCTGACAGTATATATGTATGTGTATATATCGATAGCAATATAAATCACAGGAGGGGGGAAAATCTGCTGATAGACACAATTCATTCTAAACACAAATGTACAGGGAACAGTTATACAATTTGAAAATTATAGTAAAAGACTGATAGAAAGAAAAAAATGCAAAGGAAGTTATACAACACCACCCACAACAACAGGGAGGGACAAGTAGTTACGCACGGCACAGAAGTCCAGAAATCCCTGACTTCAGCCTTCTTCGGCTTCTAATGAGAAAAATAATTTTGTATCCATTGTTCAACCCTCTATGGCTATACAGATAGGAAATTGGTTTCTTTGTTCCTAATGGAATCGAGTCTGAAAATCTGAAAGTCACCAGCATATCTTCATTGTTGCACTAGAATGCAAACTGCACCACACATTTGCAATTAGGAAGACTTACAGAACATCGGCATAAAGCATGCAAAATTTCAGCCTTTAAACATTTAATGTAACAATTTGATAATATATCTCTACATACAGGATTCAAACCTCTACACTAGAAGTGCAATGCAGCATTCAGAATGCAGCACTGCAGTACTTGAAATAATGCTAAATAAGATAAAGAAATAAAAGCAGACTTTTATTTCATTTCCAAAGACAAAGACAACTTACCTAAAAATAGAGGGCAAAGGGAAATCACTGTCATTATTCTCTAATATACTATGTTTTTCTTACTTAGCGTAATCATTACAATCTTGACACAAAATTAAACAAGCAACATACTTGTCAGTTACATGTGAACTGTGTACCTCCACACTACCTGTTAATCTAAGTAATGGATGTGATTCAAATCCTGTTGAAAAGACTGTTTATTTTAAGAGATGACTGCAGCTAGATACATTTGAAAGCAACAATCCCAGTTGATTAACACATTTTAGAAAAAGTGTTTAAAAAATTAAAATTATTTTAACACAGAAGTGCATCTAACAAAGTATTAATATCTTCAATGTAATATATTTTTAAAGCAAGTATAACAGCAAATCTTGAAAAACTCAATATACTGCACAAAAGACATTCGACTCTATAAAGGCTTAACCCTACTGAGCCTGCTTCTAATTTTAAATATTAATGCTAACATAGCAGAACTCTCATGTGATCCTCCATCTCTATGGAAACCTTTCTTAGCAATTGGTTGCCCATGAAGAAAAACTCCCAGTTTTCCTTGACCACAGGCTGTACTTGTACATTCCTAGAATGTGATTCAGTTACAAATGTTAACCCTACAGTAGGATATAATATATCTACCCTGTGTTTAAGGCTTTTTAGAAAATTCTTTCCTCATCTTCCTCCGTTTAGAACTGACAAGAAAAATTCGTTATGTTCTTTTACTGATTGCACAAAAAAAATCTTGTAATACCGTCATCAATTTCTAATTATTTCCTCTCCCTCATTCTATACTGATCACTTAAATAAGGCACAAAATAGTAAGCATAGACAGCATGAGCACAATCCAGAGAGACAGACAGAGAGAGAGAGAGAGAGAGAGAGAGAGAGAGATAGGTCCTTAGGTTTGTATGCACAAGCTGCCTTTCTGGATGTGATCCTATACAGACAAAGGATGTTAATACGAATGGGGGAACAGGGGTTAAACTATACATCCAGCACACAGGTATGTGCAAGCTGCACAAAAGATGTTTGATACTGTCAATTCGTCTGTCAGGGCATGGGAAAGACTAGTTCACAGGACTTATCCCTCATCCCAAACAGCTGATCAGCAATGTCAAAGCTGACCATCTGTCAGTGGCGGATATTCTTGTGCACATAGAGTCATAAGTCCTCTGCTGTACATGAGGACTGTATTTCTGAGGCAAATTCTAAATCCCAATGCTAAACAAATTAAATGAAGATCTAAAATATGTCTGTACGGTTTAAAAACCAAATATTGATATACAGATTATTAATGTAACATCACACACACATTTCAGTCATGTAATATGTTATTATAACCACTGGACATTAAAACAAAGGCACTGAATAATTAGACAGCCCATCAAATACTATGGGGGAAAAACCCTCTTCCTATCTTTTGAGATAAACTTTGATGTAAATACATAAACACAATCTTAACAGGCAAAACATTTTGTTAATTGTAACTATGTAAAGCAACCATTTGTATTCCTGTTTCTCACTGTGGATGCAAATGATGGTTTGGAGTTAAGCGCTGTTAGTGAAAATACTAACAGTAGTTTAAAAGTAATTAGGGTTAATAGACTGGTCAGTGTTACTTTTCTACTACTTTGCTGGTCTGACTCTGGTACACTTTTCTTTTCAAAATCTAATTTCCATCAGGAATTCTTTTAAGTAATCATACAAATATTTTTACATGCCCACTCACCACAATGATTCCTGTATGCATCAGCATACTGATGAGGCATCAGTATCATGCTTCTCCCAGGACTGAGTTATTAAAGTGACTATAGTATGATTGTAATCTGGTCCTAGTAAATATTTCCTATCGGAAAAAAGACAGTAATTGTTCTACAATGAGGGTATGCTGGAACAATGGTAATGTAGTTAGAAGATGCACTTGGTGTAGTACAAAGGATGAAAGACAAAAATTGGCAATGAAAGGATATCAGGCTCCCTTACAAACTGAAGAAACTTTCTGTGGTGTGGGTAGACTGAAATACAGAAGGCATACTTCGGGCCTACAGATGAAAAATCTATTGTTGAGAAGAGAAAGAATTTCTGCAAGGGCAGTAATCAAAAATGCCTTTAGTCTTTCTTCTGAAGAAATTGATTTCTCAAGTTTCAAAGATCTGATGAAGCCTTCCCTTTCTCTTTGACAGGTGAAGCAAGTAATGCTGGGATCTGCTGAATTCCTCCCTTACTTTTCTCTGCATCAAATCTTTCCAGAAAGGCAACTCTGTTGGCTGCGGTGATGATCAAAAGGTTGGGCGAAATCATGAAAAAAGGGGAAACAGAAATCAATTGCTTTGTTAATCTGATTGCACTTGTTTTTGCTCCAGTGAAGGATATCGCTTAGAAGAGAACACTGGTAAGCCTGCTGCAGTGCTGAAGCACAGGATTCCCTGGAAGCATGCTGTCTAATGCAGTTCTGGAAGAAGACTGTTGTTCTAGAGAACAGTACCAAAGACTGTATTTAGAAGAAAAAGTAACCACAAGAAACCAAGCTGTAATTTTGGTCTTCTTTAGTCTTTCTAACATGAAATTTGTCTGAGCAAGAAACAGCTTTCATGCTGACCCTGTTCTCTGGACTCAATGAGGCTACACAGAACTGGAACCAGGTATGTTTGCAGAACTTAGTATGTTCCTTAAACCACGATCAACATTAAGGCATGCACTGTTTAACTGTGTGCTTAGCTAAGAGGAAGGGTTCAGCAACAGAATGTATGAGCCAGCTGTCCCTTGTCATCCGGAGGGTGATCAAGATAAATGACAAGCCATTCTCACAGGATAGCTGGCCATGCAAGTCTTAGTAGTCATATATTTACAAAGACAAGCTAACTGTAGAGTATTTTTCTAGCTGTATCCAATCTGCTTCATTGACAGTTATTAATGGATGCATACCTGAATGTCTCTTCCCTTGGTGCGTGCGTGTATCTGCAAATGCACACGTCTTGGGAAAGGGGGTAAATAAACTAGGAGCCAGTCAGCTTAAAAAGTTAAGAACAGCTCCTTTGATCAATATGATACTGTTTTTCAGGTGCTATGAAAGGGATGACAAGTTTGCTCAAAAATTTGAAAACTGGATTGTCTATACTTGACATTTGACCATCTCCAACATTCTTCATGCAAGGTATCTTCATACAGATTGGAACAAACATGGGAAGCTATCTTATTATGAGTCAGACTGTGAGCCCATCCAGTTTGGTATGATCTACACTGGTGATGGTGATGTCTACACTGATGATATCACAATTGCCAGAGCCTTGACACCAGTACTCCTGCAGCCTATCTATCCCAAATGTCTTTCCTTTAGGCTAAGCTGGCTGTTCTAGAGAGCCAGTGAAAAGTTGCCCATTGTCAAAACTGCAACATCACCTACGGTTCACAGTTTATACCAAAGTCACAGACAGTACTGGAATCAATGACAAAGTCAGTGAAGCTAGTTTCAGACTGTTGGATACTGAAGCTTGATCCTTAAATACCAGGATGATGCACAGATGAAGGCAACAGTTAAAAAAAAAAAAAGCTACTTTTTTTCTTTACATGTCCTGAATGATAGTTGATGGAACCAAAAAGATATCTTAGATTTGTTTTTTAACAGAAGACATTTCTGAGCAATATTGCACATTACAGTAGAAGCAAAAGTCCAATTGGGTGGAGAAGCCAATACTAATCTGTTCTTTCTGGCACTGAAAGAAAGACCTAGAACAAATGTATGGAGTTCTCAGGACTTGCAACATCTCACGGCACAGATTTATCAAATAAAGCTGTTGGCACTTTTTCCCATAAGAATGCTCAGAACCTCAACAATCTATTGAGATAGATCTTTCTAGTAAGCTGCAATTAATGCAAACAAAAATATACTTACTGCAACTCACTGAGGCAAAACAACTCAGCACAAGGATTTCTCCACATCATGTTGTATTTTAAGAAGACATCTGCTAACGTGATAAATTCATAGAATTCTAATGGGAAAAGATCTCAAAACAGCAAAAACTTAGAGCAATCCCTACCCACACTGAAGCTAGAAAACAGAGGTACTCTATAAAAGAAGGTGAAAAATGGAATAATTAAACTAATTGTAGAAAAGATACCACAGTGATTATTTCTACCAAATCTGGGCAGTAAATCAGATCCCCAATCAAAAAGCCCCCGATAATTTTGCACTGCCAAATATCATATCAAATAAAACTGTATAGACAACAGAAATATTAAACAATAAACTATACAACATGGGCTGGATCCAGATTTACTCTTTCACAAACATAAACCACTTCCATTTTCAAAAGGGACTGAAATCCAGCAGAAGATTCTGCTGGATGGGGAGATATTTCTTGCTAATTTCCCTCTTTCCCCACAACCACATACCACCAGTACTTCCCTAATAGTGTAAGGATCCCACAAGCATCTAACATGGCTTTTCTGGAGGCACATTTTACGCTGGGAGGAAGAAATAATCTGTGAAAACCATCTCCCCAATCCTTCACTGCCAGCCATCTGAAGTGCATAGTTTCACTCACAGAAAATCTGAACCCATCCAAATGTCCATGAACACTGGATTGTGTAATCATTCTAACTGGGGCATGTGCATGGGAGAGGGAATTTAAGAGTTCAACAACAAATAATAAATGCAAGTATTTCCCACTACTGTATTAGAATTTTACCTTGTTTTACATTTTAATATCTCATTCAAATATTTCATGGAATTACAAAGTGAATGTATAATTAAAAAGAATTAACAACTCTGCTGTAGTCATATACACTGATGAAAGAGTTTAAAATGCTGCCTTGGGGAAATCCCAAAGGTTTATATGTGCCAATAAGAGTTCCAATATTTTTTATTTGAATACCATGTTCCTACAGTTTTCAACCTCTTCTTGATTTAAAAATGGTTTGCCATGAGACAAGATGTTGTATTACATCCAAATCATGGCCAATAAAGCAATAAAACTTCGGTGTTTCTTTCAGGGTAAGTGCTTCCTGGTTCAAAATCCTCCCTGGAACCTGAATTGTTTGCACTTCCTGTAAATTTAAATTTCTTGTATAATTTTAAAGAAAACCTTAAACTCATTAAGCTTATCATTCTGCAGCGATCACTAACAATGGCATATTCCTTTTGGGAAGCAGTAGTATAAATCAGTCAAATTTCAGGCATGATCCCAGTGCTGTACATTCAATTGAAAATCACAATTTTCACTGAGTTTAAATGTTCTGCTATTTTTTTTTTTAATTACTGCATTTTGAAATTCAGTGTTTTGCATTTCCAGTCCAGATCTGGCTTCTGTTATAAGAAATTCCAATCCATCAGCTTCAAGAAACTCTTTAATGCAGGGGTGGAAAAGTGTAACCCACCAGCTGCATATGAACCCCACCCTTTGTGAAGATGTTTTTCATACAGGCAAGCCTTTTGAATTTGAATTATGAAGTAGCAGTGTGTGTGTAAAGTGGTGTGCTGTGTTTTTTTAAAATCTTTATTGGAAATCATGTTTTAAGAAATGTTTAGGTGTTTTAATTATTTTAATTATGTCTTTCATAACATTGTTGTTGATTTTTTAAAAATTTTTGTAATTAATATTACAATTAATTAATATTAATTAATATTGTACCTTGATCTTTTTAAATTATGGTAACCTGCCTTGAATCTCATCTTGGGAGAAAGAAGGGATATAAATTAAATAAATAAATAATGACTCCCCCCCTTGCTCCTGAAGCCCCCGCCCAAGATATCCCCCAGATGTTTCAGATGATTTTCAGCTCCAAGTAGGTCTAAAAACCACAAGACATTTTGCTCCTGCCACCCCAAACACACTCCAACACACACACACACAACCTGTCTCAAAACTCAGCCAAAAATGAAGTCTGAAGTGACATCATGTATCTTCAGTTTCATCTTAGCACAGCACTGTGGCATGCAAGGCACACAAGGGCACAGCTGCTCATTCCTGCCATAATCTAACCATTCCATACCACAATTTTTCACTACTGGGTATCACAGAATACCGGTAGTTCATATTCATCAGAAGTGGGTGCTGGTGTTTTTCAAATACGCCTCCTACTTGCTTGATCTTCTTGAGTATATTGAGGGAGTCATCGGCCTTCTCTAACACTGAACATTCCTAAACATTGACTGACCTACTACATTTCTACAGCTCTCCTGATTTATTGATTTATTTATTAACTTACTTACTTATTTATTGGAATTTATTTTTTTCAATGAGATTGCACCTTCATGAAATAATTCTTTATAAGGCATACATACATTGACTGTTTAATTTCTACGAATTTTTTGCTTTCATTTTTTTGCCTGTTTACTTTAAGGTGAATTATAGCAACAGGAAGATTAGAGTCTGAATTTATAACTGCTCTGGAATACATTTTCACCTGTTTAACACCAATCTTGATACCTCTGATTAACTAAACTATAATTCATTTGATTCCTTCCAATATCGTTCCTAGTGCTAGGTAGTTTTCCGCAACAAGGAAAACATGATAGAAATTTCATTCAACATGCTACAAACTTCACTCAAGTTCAGTCACTTCACTCCACATACTTACCAGACACAGAACTTAATTTCTATCTCCACTAAATTTATTTGAGAATTACCCTAAACTTAGCATGAGATTAAATGACACGTGTATACCTTATTCTCAATACAGATTGAACCTCCCTTATCCAAAATGCTTGGGACTAGAAGTATTCCATATTTTGCATTTTTTCAGATTTTGGAATACAGTACCTTTTTGGAATAGCTTTGCACCTCTTTTGTTGGTTGCTTATGTTGTGTGTGAGATGTGAGGCTGCAGAGAGACTGGCCATCTGTGAAATGGCAAGAAAGCAAGTGTAGTGCGAATCCATGCCTCCCATCATTTCACAGATCCTCAGTCTCTCTCTCTTTTTGTTGCCAGTCACCCGCTTTCACCTTTGAGGTGGCGGCTGTGGCACTCCTGCTTGTTCATCTCTCAGGTCCTCAGTCTCTCTCTTTTTGTCACAGTCACCTGCTTTTTCCTTCAACGTGGTGGCTGAAGCACTCTTCACATTTGAAAGATGAATGAATATGAGCACCACAGCCACCACCTCGACGGTGGAAGTAGGCAGCTAGCAGCAAAAAGTGTCAGATTTTGAAGGTTTTCCAATTTTGGATTTCTGGATAAGAGAAGCTCAACCTGTAATGCATATCCAAAAAACTTAGCAGTCCTACTTAGTCATACTTAGCAGACCCACCAAAGTAAATGGGGCTTATTAGTCACAAGTAACTGAAATCACATTGAATTCTGTGGATCTACTTTAGGTAGACAGTGTGGTATAATGGTTTGAGCATTGGACTATGACCCTGGAGAGCAGGCTTCAATTCCCCACTTGGCCACGGAAACTCACTAGGTGACCTTGGACGGGTTACATACATTCAGCCCCAAAAAACTCCGTGACAGGTTCATCTTAAGGTCACTGTAAGTCAGAAACTATTAAAGGCACACAACTCTAGGTAAGAGTAAGTTTGGAGTCATTCCCACATCCTGAAACAAAATGTAAACTAATAAAACTAGACACTAAGAATTGGCATTTCAATACAGCAGGACATGTTACCTACTAAAAACACTACTCTTGTTATATCTGCCTTACATTTCTACAATACTAGCAAACAGTGACATACTGATTTTAAATATTTCTTCCCCCCTCTTAGCACTACATTCATGCCATCTGCTACCAGCCTTTTATAGAAATTCTTAAGGAAATGGAAATTAATTATCTCTTAGTATTATTCAATTTATCTAGGCAAATTAGTTCCTGCTCTTACATATGTCCTGGACAGACAGAAATATGAGCAGACCACAGTTACCGAGGCACTGTGATTCAATAAAAAGCAAATGAAAACTGCAGCACCCACCCACAAGTTCCACTTAAAACAAACACCTCTTATTGTCAATTAAGAGCCAGTGGGAGTATGTGGGCACGTGTCCACCATTTTTAATGACTTCATCTGGGTCTCAAAAATATTCTCTACAGTAATATTTTATATGACACACTAAATAATATGCTGACAAAATAGTCTTTCTGTGTAATTTTTGACTAATTAGTATCAGTTTTGTTTGTTATTCCTATAAAATCATTTTTAACTATTATGCATTGACCACACACCATACATATCTTCCTCTTTAAAAAAAAGCTATTGAAATGAAATAAAGAAACTAAAAAAAACATTTTATCCAAATTCAAAATGAAATTACTGTATCACTCACATGAAATATATTGCACAAAACTGTAATGTTATATGAGTTTTAAAGTACTATTTCTTTTGAACATGAAATGTGAACATATTTTCTTAAGGATTCCAATTTTGTGAAAATGCTTATAAGAACTATATAAACTCATACGCTGTCCTCATAATAATATCAGCAGCACTTACTCATCATACTTGATATGATATATCGTATCTTCATCATTGTCCATATAATCTGAATAAGATGTAGAAGGTGCATTGTCCAAATGATTTGTATTTTCTCTAGAGTGGTCTTGGCTTAAGTTTCCATTAGTCCTTTTGTAATTACTTCCACCTTTTCCATGTGCTTTTCCATTTTTATGTCCTTTTGTTACTCGAGTTACATTTTGTATATGGGCTTCAAACCAGGATCCTATTGTCACATCTCGGGCATCCACCAGTTCATTTATCTAAAAATAAATGTGATATTTAGTGAAAATTATGTCAAAACAGTAAGTAATTTAATGATGTCAAAAATCTGAAGAAACTGTATTATAAGTTGTAATTGTGTTAATTTAACAATAGGAAGGTACTTCCCACCTTCACATGCCTAAAACTAAAAAGAATCTTGTGCATTTTCTCAGAAGTTAATTTTTTAAAAAGAATTCAGATATTTTAATGTAAACAGGAATGGTCCTGTTTTATATCACCCTTCTCTCTTTCAGAATACTGTTCACAGTCATAAACAATGTCATGGATGTGAAAGCTTTCTAACAATGCTTGATGCTTCCCAATTTTAGCTTGCACAATTTCTAGCATTTAACTACTTTCTTCAGGAGCACCTCTAAGAAGTTTCATTCTCCACACAGCAAATCCTTTAGGACAGAAAACATTTTCTGATACAAACATTAGCACTGCCAAAGATTGGTTACAATTTCTTTGCATATAATCTATCTAAGGGAATAGTATACAATCTGGCATTTCCAGAGTATCACTTTTTACACAGTAAATGCAGTTAGCAATTTGTTGTATGAAATCCAGATGCCTTTCCCCTTGGAAGCTCTTCTGCAAAATGGAAATCTCATCTTTCTAGTATTCAGAAGGCAATATTTTTCCCCACTGGGGAGGTAAGTTATACTGTGACAGTTCAGACAGTTTGGACAGCGGACTATAGTCATCAGCAATTACTGACCAGTCCCTGTGTTCCCACTGATGATACACAAAAAACCTCTGTCTCTCTTTATATCTATACTGTGATTTTCTTTTTTAAAAATGGTGCATATTAAATGCAGAAGAGCCAGCGTGGTACAGTGGTTTGAGCACTGGACTATGACTTTGGAGATCAGGATTTGAATCCTTGCTCAGCCATGGAAACCCAATAGGTAACCTTGGGCAAGTCACATTCTCTCAGCCTCAGAGGAAGGCAAGGGCAAACTCATTCTAAACAAATCTTGCCAAGAAAACTCCATGATAGGCTTGCCTTAGGGTCATTCAAAATTAGAAATGAAGGCACACAGCAACACAACATTAAATGTGGGGGTTATACATACTGCTCTTTTCTCCATTCTTCATAAAACACACAGCTTTAAACTAAAAAAATACAATAGGTAGACTTGGAAAGCCTCCTTTTCATCACCTGTAGTAAGCAGAACCTTCTCAAACTACCAGAAAAAGCTTAACAGATGGTGGACTAGGTTTCACCTTTTACTCCACAAATGATTTCTATAGGTATAGGAAAGCATTAAAATTTCTAATGACCTACAATTCTGTAGATTTGTTTACAAAGTTGCCCTTGGGGGTCTGTGATTGATTATTATATTTGCAATTGACAGGGCATGTTTTCACAGTTTCTTCTTCCCCTACAACTAATGATTTGATCTATCTGCATATA
The DNA here is from genome assembly GCA_948474755.1 of Ctenosaura bakeri. Classification (NCBI taxonomy): domain Eukaryota; kingdom Metazoa; phylum Chordata; class Lepidosauria; order Squamata; family Iguanidae; genus Ctenosaura; species Ctenosaura bakeri. The sequence goes on along the minus strand of CAOLHI010003279.1, from coordinate 175,616 downwards.
TTATCTTAAGCTATCTAACATCAAAGTGAAAAAAAACCTACCATGCACTTCCCCGCTGTTGGTATGCGCATCTCAGACCAAACTAGAGCAAGGGCTAATATAGGATGATGAATGGTTTTGTTTTGCATAAAGAATTGGACTACAGGGCATTTAGTTTTCCTTTCCCTTTTGGCCAATAAACTGGCTTACAATATGGATCTGCCAATAACAATGGATCCTGCAGTATGTGGTGTCAAGAAACATGCTTCTCATGTCTTCCTAATGCCCAAACTAAATGCTGCAAATAGATGTGCAGACAGAATTGACTGCAGCTGCAGCTGAAGCACCCAGCACAATCTATTTATATAATCTACCACTCTCCAAGCCATCTGAAGCCACCGAGTCTGTTTCTTGTGTCCTGCTAGACTATCCTGGACAACTGTTTTTCAGGCAAAAAAGGGGTGAATTGCTTGTCATGGAAATCTCCAGAAACATAGGTTCATTTTTTTAAAAAACAGGTCATCTTAATTTATAATGTATGCCTTTGTGTCCCACCCCCAGAACCTCCATCCTATATGTTGCTCTTGTTCTTCTGAGTTTTGCTGCAGCTGTCTCAGCGCTCCCTTTCCTTAGCTTTATTATGGCAGGAACAGAGGAATATGTAGAAGAGTGAGCCAGATGAAACTATCTCAAAGGCTAAATCCGGCCTGCAAGCAATCCATCGGATCAGACGCAAGCAGATCACAAAACTCAAATTAAAGAAGCAAATGGCGATATTTTCTCATAAGAAGACTTGAGAGTTACAACCTTAGGCAAGTTATCAAACTGGACTCATGAGCCTTGGTAACAGGCTTCTAAGAATTGAACCATTAACAATGCCTGAATTCCAGCTGTAGCAATAATGTAGTTCAGTATCAGCAAATTTCTATGGTAACTGAATATTAAATGAGGTATGTGAAAAGCCTTCTACATTTTCAGCCAAACCGAACCAACACACACGCTCAACTTGGAACACGGTCTCTAAAATCATGGAAGAAAACTGGATTTGCATACCTCTGAAACTGAAAAAAATTATATAGCATATTATCAAAAATAATTTACGCATAATATAGAAGAAGGCATTGCATACTACAAAGCAGCTTTTGTTTCAATTCTGACTGATTGCAGTGATGCCACAGCAAGCAAGCAAGCTTCTAAATATGTTGTATTTAAGGACATCTCATGTGCTACAGTAATACTATCCAGTACTGAAATAAGAAAATGTTAACCACAGATAACATCTGAATCTAATCCTAAAATGCAGTTTGCAATATTAGCTACCTTTGCAAACTTACAAATAGGACATGACAACCAAACAGTAAAGTTTTCAACATGATAGCAGTAAGGGAAGCAAAATAACAAAACCAATAACGTTATAGTTCATACAAGTTTATCAATTTTACCACTGAAAACAGAAGGCCACATAAAAATTTCTTACTCTGGTGTATTGTATTCTAATTGAAGTTTGCTATTTTATATACCACAGTCAAATCTCTATCTTCTCACAGATTTCATTACCTCTTCTGCCCTTCTAAAATGAGGCAGAATGGCCCACCTCAACCCATTTTCCAATCCCACAGGGAAATCCAAGGTGTGATGTCTCCTTGTTACTCTTCTATAATTTGGTACTATAGCCTTATCATCCACTATCAAAAAGATGGTGAGAAAGAAAGGGAGCTACTCAGATGAGAACACAACAGCCAATCCTCTTAATATTAAATAATTGGGAAACAGAATTCTGAGCTGAAAACTGCTCTTGCCATACAGTTTTGAAATCACAAAAGTTAATGTCAGTATTTACTGTTTATTTATTTCACAAAGAGTAATATAGGTGCCTCAGCTAGGCAATCTTGGTCTGAATATCCTCAACTTCATTCTGTATTTTATGCTGTCTCTCACTCTCTACCTACAGTGTCTGTGATCCTTTCAATAGCACATTTTTCTTTGGTTCTAAATCTTTACTACTTTCACCCAAACATTCCAACTTGATATCTATTTTATCTCAGCGCCTTCAAATTTTCCATTTAATTGTGAATGAAATGATTTAAAGTTTGTATTTGTATTTTTGGATTTGCCTAGTACTATGTAAACTTATATAATCCTGTTTATAGATTCTCTGTTGTTTTTATCTCAGTCTGCCTTGTCTTCATGCTACTCACAAATCTAGATATCACTCTCCTTTTCAGAAACGAAAGACTAATTAATGATTGTGACTTTGAATAAGAAATTGTTCCTAGTCAGCTGTATATATCCCTCTAAAGAAAACATTTTCTCAACAATCAATATTGCACAAAACTGTGCACTTAATATATCCGGTACTGTGGTACTAACAGAACAATGGCATGCTTAAATATCTGAGAGTGGGCCAAAGGTTGTGCACTCTCTCCCAGAGCATGATCCCCCTTGTGGGCCCAACTGCAATGACTTTTTATGCTGGAAGAAACATAAGGCAACACAAGACTAAGTTATCTAGTATCCAGCTAAAAACAAGAGAACCCTCACAGAGGGTCTGTGAAGCCCTGCAACTGGATACCAATAGCAGCAGCAGCAACAGGGAAGCAGCGCTATGGATAAGCGCAGGTGCCAAAACGAGGGCAAATGAGGGAGCAATGAGGGAGCAATCTGGGCATGCACACATGCCTGCTGCCATCTCCCTTTCATCAGGGATACAGCAGCAGGGGGTACGGCCACCAAAGGACACAGTGCAAACAAGACAGTAGTTTCAGCGCGCACGCACACACCTCACTGCAGTGTCGCTGACGAAAAGGACACAGTGGCAGGCAAGTCCACATACCCAGACTATGACTCTGGAAATCTGAGTTTGAATCTCTACTTGGCCACGGAAACCCACTGGGTGACCTCAGGCAAGTCACATTCTCTCAGCCTTAGGGAAAAGCAAGGCAACAAATCGTGTCAAAAAAAAAACACACCCACAATAGATTTGTTAGGGTCACCATAAGTCAGTTTTCAAAGGGGAGGGATATTATGGCTAGAAAGAAGCACCCCGTCAGTGGCACCCTTGTTGTGTGCCTTCAAGTCACTTCTGACTTACGGTAACCCTAAAGTGAACCTATCACCGGGTTTTTGTTTTATGCAAGATTTGTTCAGAGAGGGTTTGTCTTTGCCTTCTTCAGAGGCTGAGTGAATGTGATTTGCCCATGTCACCCAGTGCCTAAACAAGAATTTGAATCCTAGTCTCCAGAAGCCTTTAATAAACAAAGAAATATTTAAATAAATATTCCAATATTTAAATCTAAATTTAAATATTTAAATCTTGAGTTAAGTCTTGGGACATCCCGGCAACAAATTGTATTTATAGGGGATTCCTGCTAAAGAAAAGGTTAAGAACCTCTGATCTAGGATCTTCCTACTTTCTGATCATGAAAAAGTGTCCAGGCTGATTTTTGGCAAAACACTTTCTCCTGCAAGTTACTATTCCACATTCCACCCCATCCTGGAAGGTCCTAGAGAGCTCCTACAGGAAGGAGGAAGATGAGAAAATCACCTTTGACCTGATGCTTGTCTGAAACCAAGCAAAGGGTTTCAAAGATATTAAGAGTTAAGATTTTGCAAAACCAACCAGCATATTTGCCTCTATGGTACAGAGCTTTTGTTTTTATGATGGCCATCAGGATAGAATTTATACATGCAATTATACCAGATCAGCAGATTACAAAAATTAAGCTAAATCAGCAGGATCACAAAAACAAAACAAAAACAAAACACAAATACCTTGTATCTTCCAATGCCAGGATCAATAAGAAATGAACGGGCTGATGTAGATGGCAGATTAGATGATCCACTGTTTGTTCTTTGCTTGACTTTGTTTTTACAGTTGGAAACACCGCAGGGACTGGGTTTTCCATCTTTCTTAGTCAATGAAATAGTAGGAGCATCAGATTCTGAGCGTATCAAAAGCTGAACTATATCATTCAGTCCAACATTATAATCAAATAAGGTGTGTCCATCTTCAAGCTATTCAAAATAAAATCCAATAGAAGAGCAATCAGTAAATGTTATTTTAAAAGAATGTGTTTTAAAAATATAAAGAACTATATCAAGATACCACTGAAAGATCTTAACATGTGCTAATGTAGACAAAAACTGCATCATGACCAGCTCATACTAATTACAAATCATCATTATTATTGTTGTTGTTATTTTTTTTACTCACCTCACAGTTAAGAACATGAACACCAATTAAAACACATACTCAGTTAAAAGAGTGTAACATCAATTTAAAAAGAGTATATACATATTAAATTCATAATTTAAAAACTTGCAATTTAAAAACCATCTGGATAGGCCTGTCAGAAAAAAATGGTCTTTAATGCTGTTTTATACACAACATATACAACTGCTGGATCTCTTCCAGCAAGTCATTCCACAATTTTGGGGCAGCTGATGAAAAAGTAGTCTGGTTAACAGTTGTCAGCCTCATCCTGGCTGACTGAAGTAAATGCCCTCCGAGAGAATTGAGTGCACAAGGCAGATTATATGGGAGAAGGCAATCCTGTAGATAACCTGGACACAACCCATGAAGAGACTTACAGGTAACAACCAACACTTTGTACCTTGACTGGAAACTAATTGCCAGTGGAGTTTTACTACAGGTGTAGTATGATCACTCCTAGATGTATCAGTAACCCAACTGCCATGTTTTCCATTAACTGAAATTTCCAAACTTGGTACAGTACGCTGACTGTACATGTGGGGGTTCCATTCCAGGAACCCCTGCGTAAAACAAAAAACACAAAACAAAACAAGACAAATCAAAATAAAATGTAAATCTGCCCTCTTTGAGAGATGTATTAACAATATGTTGCAGCTGAAAACTAACTACATCTCTCCCCTGGGCAACCAGCCAACAAGACCAGGGTTCAAGAGGACAGGTTGTTCTCCTTACTCATCTTAGTGGTGTGTTCACATTTGCAGTACTTACTAACTAAAAATGATCCACTGTAATCCTACTCAAGAAGTTCTTGGACACCACATATAGCTTCTGCTATAATGATGGCATCTAAGTTGACTCTTATCTAAGAACTTTTATCTGTGAAATGATTGTTAAAAGTATTACATCGAACTACAGGCTCTAAAATTGGCTTTGGTGGAAGGTGTCCAAGCTAGATCCCTCACCACCCTCAATAGTTCAGCTGGACACGAATTCACAGATGCAATGCATGCAGAGAAGAGGGCTTTTGGCATTGCACATATTGCCACCTTATGGGAACAAAGATGTTCTCTATATTATGTCTTGTGGGATATGTCAAGTTTTCCTCCATCTGCGCTCTAGTTGTTGTCCTTCTCATTTAAGCTCTTTGAGGTCTTCCGTATACCTAATTAGTGATGGGCCAGAGAAGACATTTGGAAGCAATTCTGTCAATATCTTAGTCAGGTCTTGATTCCATCTATTGACAAGGGCTTCAACAGGATCATCAGTGATGCCAGTCATAAAACCCTCTAAGGCTTTCAAGAATCGTGAATGATCCATTAGTCTTTGAGGGCAGATCATCTTGACAGACAGTAGCTGGGATGCTAGCTCTGACCAGCAAATTATTTGTTCATGACAGATCAGAGGGATTAATCATCTCTACCCTCAGATCCATCTGTTTAGAACTTAAAACACCATCAAGAGTGTGACATCGTAAATGTGTGGGCTTTGAGACCATTTGAAATAGGCCCATGTTTGCCACGGATGCCGTAAATTCCCTGGTTTGCAAAAACCTTGCCTGACATCTGTTGATGACCTTGAGTTTCAAGTGTGTGCCCATGTGTTTGAGTTCTAAACCAGGCTATACCATAGCTTAAGTATTATCAACTGCCAAAACTACATTTATCTTTAAGCCTGTTGAATTTGATAGATAAATGGAATAGAGAAGGGTGAGTTCTAGTTATTCCACTAGTCTTTTACATAGACGTTTCATTACATGGGTGGTGCAGCAACCTACTACCTCCAGCAACTATGAACACAAGTGCAGACTAAACTCTTTTCCATAGCCTATACGACTTATATAGACAGAAGCCACCCTCCCTCTCTACTTTAAGTAGGATTTCTTTTAATAAAGAGACAGCTCTGTTAATCAGTTCATTCACAGAAAGGAAAGCAGGAAGAAGGAATACAGTACGATGTTTGAGGCTCTGATTTCAACATGAGCTTTCATAGATTGCAATCTACACCTTCAATGCATCTGAGGAAGTGAAATCCACAGAAGCTCATGCTAAAATAAATCATTTAGTTTTAAAGTTAAAGCCAAATTCCTTCTCCCACCCTTCTTATAAACAGACAGAGAGGCCTGTAGATGGCAGTGTGCTTCTTGGGGAGACCAGATTTATCAGTAACGCTCACTTGTAGTTTTTGCTCAGGCTCCCTTTCAGTCTTTCTTCATGCAAGGGTGTTGAGTAAAGCTATTTACTGCTTTGGTAAAAACCTGCACCTTGTCTCAACATGTAATCCAATGGAAGCTCTGCTGTGAGTTAATAACTGGAGATTTTTTTCCTCTTCAGGTATAAGTAGGGAACTGGTGACATTCAGGCATTTTTGAGCAGCAGACCAGTTGTGGATACACTGAAACAGCAACTAGCAGCAGCACTCCTAATTTTTATTTATAGACAATTTAATCTTCATTATTTTAAGGCATGTGAGTTCTTAACTTGCATAGCAAGCACCCTCACTTCACTGAATTAAAGCTTCCAAGCCATAATAGCATACTGCCTTGTATAAGGTAGCATAGGATTTGCACTAGTGCTACAGCAACCTATTGCTACACCCATTTGCTTAGACTTATTTCCTGCAAGATTGAATGGGGGTTGCTTCTAAACAGGCATGATCTTATGATTACAACACTCTTCTCCATCTTTCTACTTGGACACACCTTTCTTTCACAAGCTCCCTCTTGGTCTTCTCTCCTACATTCTGGAAGCTAAGGCTACAGTTTCCAATGTTGCTAAACTGAAGATCCTAAAGGAGTTTGAATAATTGCCCCACTGAATATTCAGGGAATGGAGGGCTCCTAGAAAAACCTTTAAAAAACCCATTCCTCATTACTACATCTCAATGATTTTTCTGAGGGAAGGGCTTGGTCTCCACATTCTTTTTCCCTCAAACAGCTGACATGATTGATTTCTACACCTAAACAGAAACTTAGTTTTCCACATGGGAATGAATAATAGACATTTATTGCTGCATCAGGCAGTTCAGGCATACACTTAGGGACAGTGCTGAAAGAGAAACAGCCTACATTAATTCTATGTTTTCATCAGAGTAAGTCTGCTGTGGAGTTCCTCCATGTTTGAAGGTGAAGTCTGAACTGTCCGTGAAAAGAACTCCAGTGGCAATGGAGTAAATAAGATTACAGCTAGCTCGTGCTGCAAAATTTCACTGGACAGGACAAACAAATGGCTTCAGTTTGCTGGATTTTTCATGATAAAAATAAAGTTGTATGAATTTATTAATGGGTAATCTCATTGTCTTCAATAGTTCACCTGTTTCTTTTGTTTTTGTGTGAGGGCAGTTACTGAGAACTGATACATTGTGAATGCTGTTCTCGATCATGCTTAAAACATGACAATGTATTGGGAACTGGCTTTTATATCACTGAGATGGCAAGCTTTATCTGGCCTGGACCACTGTAGATAACAATGCTAGGAATGCAAAGTTTCCAACCTTCTCCCTCATGTGTTAGGTTTTCTGTCTGTACAGAATCTTTCTTTATAGTGAAACATTCAATCGTGCGAGCACTACCACCACAAACCAATAACTAGGCTAATATCATGTCTTCACTAGAAGATTCTTCTTCAGAAGACCCAGAGCCTGTAGGAAGTATTTATGCTTATCCTTCAAGAAGAACTTGGACCCTCGGGGGGGGGAATCCAAATCATGGTTCACTCTGTCAGAGTACTGGGTCAAAGACATAGGAAAAATAACCTCACACCCCTGAGATTCCTGGCACCTAAAGAGAAAGACCAGAACTCACAACCCTCTGATGTTCACAAAGTTCCCATCTGTAAAAGACTCCTCATGTGTAAGGGTTTCATTGTGAGAAAGACTTCTGGAACATTTCCAATGCACTGCAGCTCAACCCCAGATAGGGTTTTGGCAATTCCGGCTTAAAATCTTCAGCCCAGAAAAGGAGCTGGAATAGTGTCTTTACACTAATTCTAGATATGCTATGCATTATTTCTGCCTTCCTAGCCAAGTCTCTGACGGAAATATGTCATTTCTTAGTATTCGACTTTCAACATTCTGTGGAATTCTGGTGTTTGCAGTTTACTGAGGCCAAAGAGCTCTCTGGCTGAGAATTCTTAAATGCCCCTCTGTAAACTACAAATCCCAGGATTGCATAGGATGTTGAAAGTGGAATAATAGCACATGTAGTGTGGAAATGGGCTATGTTGTGTACGTCACTTTAATTTTTCTCACATATGCCTCCCAAAAGTTTTCTGGCATCCTTATTGATGGTAGGCCTCATCTCCATAGCAACCGGCCTGAGGCCCAAGAGCTCTCAGCTGAGAATTCTAAAGGCCCCTCCCTAAACTACCAACCCCAAGATTCCATGGAATCTTCACAGCCAGCCAATCACATGAGATCTTCTTGCTTCACACAGCCAATCATATGCTGACACAGACAAACAGACAGACAAATATTGATTTTTATATAGTAGATAAGTCTATCAAATGTGACAAGGTAGGATAGAGAATTCTCATCTTTATCAGTCTTCTTTTCTTTGTTGTTGTTGAGTGCCTTCAAGTTGCTTCCAACTTATGGAGACCCTAGGATGAATGTCATCATGGGGTTTTCTGGGGCTGAGAGCATGTGCCACACTCAAGGTCACCCAGTGGGTTTCCATGGATGAGTAAGGAATCAAAACCTGGTCTCCAGGGTTATAGTCCAATACTCAACCCACTACAGAACTCTAAAGGAGTCACTGGGAATCAAGCCCTTCTGTGGGTTTAGATTATTTGATAGAAAATTACAACCTTATATTTATTCTGAAAACACTTTAATGGAGAAAAAGAACCACAAGGGTCTTCAAGCAAGATTCTTAACGGCATTGCTTTAATGGACATTTACAGAGATCAATGAGAATTTTGACTTCCAACGAGGGGATTACTCTTTTCACCTTTACAAAACAAAAAGACTTGCACAGAAGATTATTCTGGCATAAGAACTTCTTAAGCAAGAAAGGAAATTTGTTTTGTTTTGAAAAAAAAAGTTACAGGGATAGCTGTATTGGATGCAAAAAAAAAATCAAAAATCAGAAGATTGATTTCACTTTCTTAGAATTTATATCCAACTCTCCATTTTGCAGTACATTGCTCCTTGTCTATTTCAGATAGATGTGCCCAAAAACTGGGTCCATAAATGTTACTCAGGGAAGCTATTCTCTGGAATAGAGGTCAACAAGGAGCCGTGGTGGCGCAGTCGTTAAATGCCAGTACTGCAAGCCACAAGGTTGTGAGTTCGATCCTGCCCGGCTCCAAGGCTGACTCAGCCTTCCATCTTTTCGCAGGTCGGTAAAATGAGTACCCAGCCTTGTCGGGGGCATGTATAGAAATGTTTCGAAATACATGCTATTTGTAAGTTATTCGCCGCCTCGATCCATATGGAGAGGCGGTATACAAATAAAAAAAAAACTTTGTATTGATGTAAAATTATTTAAATATTTCATACTAGTAATGAAAACAATCCAGATTTCCTCAAAAATAAGCACACTTCTTTGTGGAAGGATTACAGGTCAGTGACAAAGCATGCGCTTCAGAAGCAAAAGGTCCTAGACTCAGTTCGTTGCAATTCTAGGTAGGACTAAGACGACACTAATCTGGAATCCTTAAGAGATGCTGCCAGTCAGTGTCAACAGCACTGCGCAAGAAGCATCAGCAGCCCCTTTTGTATAAAGCACATTCCTATGCCCTTATTATATTTCAGGATTGATTTGATTTAAATTACAATGTACATTCTTTCTCTAGATTCAATTTTAATGATTTAAACTATTTATAAGGAAGATTCTATTTAATCATATTTTTAAGCAGAACTACATTAATGTCTATTATAATCTTTATACATATTTGCACATGTAGGTTTCATTAGAAGGTTTCAGATTACATAATAATCCTGAATTGTTTTCAAATAAATTTTCCATTCAAGAAAAGATGGGATCACTTCCATATATATTCAGACTCCTTCTCTTTGTTCAGATATACTCCAGCTCCACAAATTCTCTATTCTCTAATCACTGACCTTCTTTATCATAGAGGTAAACCTACCCCAGAAAATAGGTTCATGCTGTATTTTTACCATGTCTCTGGCAAAGCTCAAACAACAGGAATGACTGTATACACAACAGTAAGTTTAAAAATGAGTCCACATTAAAGCAAAAGCTTGACAGTCTTTTCCTGTTAGAAAATGGAGCTACATACTAGTTGGATGCTGCTACTAGGCATAAAGCTGCACTTCTCGGTCTATCTCTACGATCACTTTGGTGCAGAACCAAGTCTTCTTTGTAAGATAAAACCTAACAGCAACAAAATACACATTTAGCAATGTTAGGGGTTCTACAGGTACTTATTCTTATATAACATACATACAGTTCTGATCTGCTAGCAGGCTAATGGTAATGTCTGCCCATATCTTGGGGTTGCACTATCGTTCAATGAATATATAGTAAGAACAGTACTAGCATCTACACATAGTGCTCACAGCTGAACCTATCCTCCTCTAGTTCCACTACAGGGCAACTAATACACTTATGGTCAGGTCAGACCTAACGAAATTTGGGAATCAGCAGGTAATAGAATTAAGATTACTGTCTCTCAGTGAAAAGAAAAGAGAATAGAATGGATCCTGTTATTCTCTCAATATAACAAAAGGGATCATTTCACCTTACTGACAATAAGGCCAAAATAGTGGCATTTACTTTATTGGAGGATGAAAATCACAGACTCTGATAATGAGATTGGTTAAGGCTGTACTTTGGAATAACATCAACTTTTACATTATAAACCATATATAAGCTGTCTTACTCTAATACAAATGTTTACGGCTACAAACTGTTAACAGTTTGTAAAAATTAGCCTTAAAATTAATTTTAGAATATTTAACAATTTGAGCAACATGCTACAGAACTTCTAGGCTCATATGATCAACTTGTTGCTTCTTGGAAACAACTTCTAGCAACAGCTCTCTGGAGCAGAAATAGCACCTGCCCTGGATAGCTGCACTCCTCTGAATCTTCTCTAAAGATTATTCTATGCTATGGGAAGAGTTCAATCTCATTTACATTCTACAGGGGATCAAAACCTAAATGGAAAAGGGGGGGGGGAAGGACATCAGCACTAACAAATTTCATACTACTTTTTAGGTTATGATTCAGAAAATAACTGCAAAATGTAACAGCCTCAGGACATCACGACATATTAAAAGCCGTCAATATGTCCAGTACTGAAGATGCAAAATAAAGGCACATACTCTGACCTTTAAGGATAAAAATTGGCATAATTAATTGTTACATAGCTTCATACAAAGACATACAATAAAAATCTTGTGACATAGCCTTGGATGTTGCTTATGGCAGTGGTTCTTAACCTGTAGTTCTCACAGGGGATCTTGAAGAAATGTTATGAGCTTTAACAGTCAAAACTGAAAGACAGACAGACTCTCTTACTTTGATCTCAAAGAACTAGAATTTTCTGCCAGTGATAGATATCATTTGCAAAAGTTTCATTACAATATCTCAAACAGTTCAAAAATGTACTCAGGTGAGAACATGCAAGTGAATAACACTGAATGGTTGAGGGAAAGCATATGACATTTCTCACTACCATACGTATAGCCAGAAGCTGCCTTTGTAGCTGCACTGGACTCTAGTGTTGTCCATGCTGTGCCACCATATTCTTGGAATGTCTGTACCTTTCCAGAATTCTGTAGTTGTGTCAAGAATGTTGCTGTTGTTAAAAATATTGTAATGGGGTTACATGCATCTACTTTTTTCTCCCTTCTCTCCAATTTGAACATTCTTTATGAGCAACTTTAAATAAATATTAGATGCACTTTAGGGTTTTAAATCTTGAATTAAGTCTTGGTGGTCCACAACAACAAAAGACATTTGAAGGGGATCAGTGGATAAAGTTAAGTTTAAGAACAGTGGGTTTATGGCAATCAGACATCTCAATGCTGAGAGCTGATTCATGTACTCCATGTAAATAGCATGCTCTGAGAATTATTCTCTTGAACAGAGCTGGCTGCAACATCTGTCAAGTAGCTGATACAGGTAGATTTTAGGTGTCATATAAGGGTAGAAAAAACCCAAACACGTCCTTTGTGATTACTGTAAAAAAAAATTTTCCTGTCAGGAATAGTGCTTATGAAATTTTCTGCCTAGTGTGCTAAAACAACTTGCTTGGCTTTGGACATCATACACATTTACTTGTAAAGGTGGACCTCTATGCCTCAGGCAAAAATAATTATTTGGGCTTTATACCACATTCTCAGATGTAGTGAACTCCATATAAATTTGACCACTACTTTCTTCAACCTTGACTACTTTTGAGATGACTGCTTAATGAATCATCCCTAGAGGCCACCCCAAAAACTAACTTATATAAACATCTCAAATAAGATGCAGGCCTGTGGGTCAAATATCATTGCTTTTCTTCCATACTTTTAACATCCTAGCCTGATGAAGAAGACAGCAAGGTTCAAAAGTGAATGTAATATATTTTTCTATTTTGGTTGGCCTAATAAAAGTATCACAGTGGTCTTATTCTGTTGTATTTTCAGAGCTGAAGTCCCTGTGATCTTGTCACCAAGCACAGTGTTACAGTACAGCATCATTCCCTACATATATGTACATTCAAGGTCCTTGTGTATCCCAAGCACCAGAGTTCACTATCTGGTATAACTTCACATCAAGGGATACTGTCTTCCTCCAAACAGTATCTGGACCTGAAAAGATGAAATTTCTCTGACAACCCATGGGGAAGTATATCTTGCAGCTTCAGATCCTGACGCATAAAAGAGCCAAACCATTTTCCATTCATCCATATAAAGGATGAATGTGCAAAGTAAAACCCAAGAATTGTATTATGTACCAGGTGAAGTTCAGAAATGCAAAGAGACATGAAATTTGATTATGCTTGCAGTCTAACTAGAATAACTGGGGTGAACACACAGATAAACTATTTTTAATGAAGGGGAATATGCCTTCCATTCACTAGGATACTACCATTCCCGAGTAGTGGGGAACAGAGCATGTATACACGAAAAGTGAAACACGCTATCATTATAGATCAGAAACAGCTTAGAAATAAAATGGCACTGATGTCTTGGAGAACATAGCAGACACTCTGTGGGCTGTGTTTTGTGGATATAAACAGTTTGGAAAACCACGGTTCTGTTCCTCAATAGTCCTGGAACACAGACAGAAATTCCTTTAGTTTTAGTCAGTGCATCTCCAAGCAGAATGATATGAAACACACATAAACTGATGGGGTGCCATTCTAAATGGGATCTCTTATATAACATCCAGGGCAGAAGAAGAAAAACAGTGTTCCATCACCTAAAAACCTCATTCTACAGATCCTCTCAAAATACAGGCAAATCCAACCTGTTCTTACTTGTCAGTTATTTCAATTTTTGCATACCATTTTAAAAACTGTTGCAGTGTGGGGAAATCTAACTGCATGGTTTATGACCATAATAAATTATTGAATTGAGCTGAAGTCCAACTGCGACAAGGACACCTTGTATAATCCACCCCTTTTATTTAGCAGGAATGCAAATTCCCAACTTTGGATGTTCATACCACCTTTTTACGAAAAGTCATGCAATACAGCAGGAGTGGGACTTGTGCAGTGCCCATACATAGTCAGATTGCAACTCTCAACAGCCCTAACCAAGACAGCCAATGGAAAACAAAGCTGGGAGTTGCAGTCCAGCAATATCTGGAAGGGACACATGATTCCCACCTTGCAATTCAGTAAACACTTAACCAAATATTTTAAAGATCTTACTTTACCACCTGAAACATCAGCTTAACAGTGCTTTTCTACTCCATGTTTTATGGTTAACAGAAAGCCTAACAGCAAACTAGTGCTCTTACTGCCTTTTAGATTATTGCCATTTTATCCGGTGCTTTCTAATAGCAAAAAAAGAAAAAGAAAAAGAAAGAAGTACATTTAGCATTTCCCCTCAGCCTATAGAAAGACTGCACAAGCATATTTCATAGTGGTATTACAACCCTCAAGGAGGACATCATAGTATATCGTATTCCACAGGTGTGGAATACATTGGTCTCAAATGCACTGAATGAGCCTAAGTAAGTCATAGGAAGCCTCACATCAAAACACATTTGCTGTAGGACAGAACAGCCATTTGAGAGACCAGCCATACAAAACATTTCCAGCTCTATCCAATACCAGCAACATTTTCTATAAAATGCTCATTTTTTTCTAGCTATGAGGTATCTCATGTGCTCTTACATTTAACATTCACTTGTGTTGGGTTTTTTTTAAACCCTCCTCTACATCTTACTTTTTGCATGCCTGGTCTCATTCTCAGTCCTTCATGGTTCACAGAATATTGGCCATAACATGCTTCAGGGCTGAGAGGCAGATTTGCATATACACAGAAGCATAGTACAAGCAGGCCATAGCTGGAATACAACTTACAGACACAATGGCTAGAAAGGCACAGTAACTGAGCCATGTGAGAGAGGCAGAAACTGAGAGGGGTAAAAAGAAATTTAAAAACATGTACTGTTATGAAAAGGAGTGAAACTAGAATGTTACGGCACTGAAAGCTAACAAACACTATGGCATAAAGATTCATGATTCATAATCCACAAAATATTATGCCAGCCTTTAAGATGCTGTAAGATTCTTTCTTGTTTTTGCTGTAACACAGCAATTCCTCTAGAAGAACAAGCAAAGTGGTACATTTTGACTATATACTCAAAATCTATTTGTGGATTAGTTTTTTTTTTACCCTATTTGCTCACACCTGGATTCAAAGTGACAAAATACTAAGACCTTCCCACCTACCCCTGTGTGTATTATCAAGAAGCACCTTTGCATTTTCTATATCTGTACTTCTGGTCCTTACAGTGATGATTATATGCTTAATCTTGCCTTGCCTTCAATAAACCTGTACACAGTACTGAAGGACGCAAACAACTTTTCATTGCCATTTTGGAAAATCCAATCAGAGAAGAATAGTGCAACTACACGAGTGTTCGAACCACTTATAGTCAAGAGACAGCACATGGACAGAAGAGTACCTGATTTTGAGAACGGTGCACCCTTTAATCGGTAAAGCTAGTGGTCCTCTGCTGGAGAAGACAAGGGTCATTCTGCAAAATGCTACTGGATTTACCTTCTGGAAACTGGAGCTTTGGCTTCCTTATCCTGCTAACGGCTGCTCAAGGTTCACATTGTGGTTTGAAATCAAACTGTCTTTCTAGAGAATAGATGAGCCAGTAAAATTCAAAAAGCCTAAATAACCGTTGCCAGGAGGATGGGGCCAATGGAGAAGAGGAAGCGAAGAGAAAAACAACAACAACCAGGCACAGACACAAGCCATTACGGAGAACTTTCCTTGGCCAGGAGCCACTTCCCTGTGCAGGCAAGCTGAGGGAAACCAGCCGCCGTGCCAAAAGTTGCCAGAAACCGTTGAACCACCGGAAGTGGGCCAGGAGAGGCAGCAGCCCGCCCAACCTGCCTCCATCTCTTCCCTTCCCTCCAGGGGAGCTTTGGCGGGGAGCCACTTCCCTTAACCCGCCGGGGCGCAGGGACTCCCCAATCCAGGAAAGCAGGAGGAGAAGAGGGGGCAAGCTGTAGCCCTCCAGATGTTATGGGGCTGCAACGCTCGTCAGCTCTGGCCAGCAAAACCAATGGCGAGGGGTCATGGGATGGATGCACACGCGCCAAACATCTGGAGGGCCACTACTCGCTGACCTTTTTTGAGGAAAGAGAGAGAGACCAAGGCTGAGTCTAGCGAGTAACGCCGTTGGAAACGGAGGGAGAGGAGGGGAAAGGGGGAATCGTCACTGGCGAACACCACCGTCTCCCCCCTCCCTTCGTTGGCTTGGCACAAAGGCATCCATCCATCCTCCTCACGCCTCTTCCTCCCCGCGCCTCAGGTGAGGAGGCAGGTAAACAAAAGCCTGGGCGAGGGAGGGGGGAGGGATGCACGGGAGAGACCAGCCCGCCGCGGGCGGCCGCCTCACCTGCTTGCCCCGGTAGAAGAGGCGCTGCCGGTCAGGGCTGACGCGGAAGCTCTCCTGGATCTTCTCGCGCAGGCTCTCGATCTTGGTGAGGCGGCTGAGGTCGTCGATGGTGTGGGTCTGGGCGCCGTCGATGGTGCGGACCTGGATCCACATGGCGCGCTCCCGGAGGAGGAGGAGGAGGAGGAGGGAGGTGGGGGGAGGCGCTCTCCCGGCTCAGTCTTTTGAGCCGCACAAGGCGGAGGAAGCCCCCTTCCTTAATCCCGCGGGCCACGCGAGGGTCGCCAACGGCCGGCCAGCCGGCCTTCCTCCTGCCTCCCTTCCCTCTCTGCCCCCCCCGCCAGCCAGCCAGCCAGCCTCCGCGGTCCCTCCTGCGCTGCGCCCGATCCCTCCCCCAGCCTCCCCCTCCCCTCCGGCAAAGCCCCGGCAACGGCTCGGGAAGCAGCCGGCTCCCAATGGCCGCAGAGCCTGTCAGGGAGAGAGAGCCTCCGCGCCCTCGGAGGCGCTGCCCGGCGAAAGCGAACCTTAACGGGCGCCGGCGGGAGCCATGTCCTAACCCCGAGGACTGTTTACCAGGCGCCGCTACTCTCACATGGAGGTCACGGCGCCAACGCTGATCTCGCGAGAGAAAGACAGACCACCACAACCGCCGCCGCCGCGCGCGCTCTCTCCACACAAACACGCGCAGCGGCGCAGCCTTTGAAGAGGCGGCGGCGGCGGCCGCGAGTTCGAGTTCGAGGGCGAGAGGAGATGCGGCGGTCGATCCGTATTCACGCCTCCCCGAGTGTTACTGATGCACAGCCACGCCCCTTTCGCGCTACTTCAGGGCGCCGGCTCTGAGGTGCGCGGTAATTTGGGGGCGGCGTCGCTGGCAGAATAGGAGGTTTCGGTGGTTCTCCCCCCCCCCCCCCTGCCCGGTTTCTGTGAGGGGATCCGTTTCCTAAAACGCGGCAGCTGAGCTTAAAACGCAAGGGCTTTGAGGGAGCTGAGGAGGGAGGAGAAGCCCTACCCTCAGCGCGGTGAGGTAGTGTGTGCCTTCAGGTCGCCTGTCGACTTAGGGCGACCTCAAGGATGCCGTAAGTTTTTCTCAGGCAAGGAATATTCAGAGGTGGTTTTGCCAGTTCCTTCCTTCCATCACAGCTGACCCGGCTTAGAACATTTCCGCACGACAGTCTTATAGCGCGATGATTCCACTTTCCACTTCCTATGGAATCCTGGGGTTTGCAGTTTCGGGAGGGGCCGGTGGAAAGTGGAAAGTGGAATCATCGCGCTATAAGACTGTCGTGCGGAAGTGGCCTGCCTCCAAGATCAGACGGGATCAAGTGCCTTGGCGGTATGTCGTGCCCCGTGGTGTAGTGGTTTGAGTGTTGGACTACGGAACCTGGAGACCAGGGTTCAAATACCCGCTCCGCCATGGAGACCCATTGGGTGACCCTGGGTGCATCACGCGCTCTCAGAACCATAAAACCTTGAGGTCGCCGTAAGTCGGAAATGACTTGAAGACACACAGCAACAGGAAGTCTCCTTGAGTCACGGACTGGGGAAAAGGCAAGATGTAAAGAGAGGATGAGAGTGATGCCCATGACCCCAAGACAAGGAAGCATCTAAGGAAGTGGGGAGGATATCCTTCCCACACAAAAAGGTGTTCCAGTATATGCCAGTCTGAGCCATATATGCAGTCTGCTCTCCCTGCTAGATGTGACAAGAGGGGAACAAATGCCAGTTAAACCAAATTCAAAATCCTTTTGTCCCTCAAACAGTATGAGAAAAAGAAAATCCAATTATGAATCTAAAGCCATTTCCACATGACACTCTTATAACGCAATTATTCCACTTTCAACATCCTATGGAATCCTGGGGTTTGCAGTTTAGGCTGGCCCCTCCCCAAACTGCAAACCTCAGGATTCCATAGGATGTTGAAAGTGGAATAATTGCATTATAAGAGTGTAGTGTGGAAATGGCCTAAGATCCCGTTCAACTTTCTAGGTGCCCTTGGCAGCTAGATAATCTTATACTCTTTTAGGGAGAATTAGGTAGATGCTGTGAACAGTGTAGTGTACAAGGGCCCTACATAGATCCCTCTCAAACCACATGAGATCTAATTCCTTGTAATATCAAGCCTTCTTGAGAGTCTTCACTCCTCAGAAAAACACGGGCAAATTAGCTCCTGAAATAACACTGAGACCAAACATATTCAATCCTGACCTTCTATAGTTAATATAGGAATTTTGGGGGTTCCTTCTTGCATTTTATTTTATTTGCCCATGTCTAGAAGCAGGAATCTATGTTACAAAATAACGCCTTCTGAGATTATCATATGCTCCAAGAATCACTGAAAGGGTCTGATCAGATAGAATAATAAATCTTAACTTGGCTGTTAATGCGGAATGCAGCTTATTTTGAACAAGGTTGTGAAATGCAGAGATCACATGACCCTTCTATTCCCCTGGGCCTCCTTGCTTCCATTGAATATAGAATATAGACTGGGACAAAAGCAGTCCAGGTTTAAGGGTTGATAAATATAGTAACAAAGAACTAACAGTTCTTATGCCTGTATAAAAAGTGTGGTCACGTTGGAGAGGTGATGAAGATGCCAGGCAGTGACCAACTATGCTAGAATCCCTAAAACTGGAGAATATAGATTTACCATTCAGATCATCAGAGACTGCTCCATTGAGAATAGCAAATCTGTGCTATACTCTAAATGACTCAAACTAAAGCCTGTAAAGTCTGGATGCTGGCCTCTTAAGCTTCTTTTAAGGAGAAATATGTCTAGAGAAATGTATAAAAAAATTATACATGACACACCCTAAAATATTAGCTGCAGATCCTGTGGATTTTCAGTTAATGTCCCTCACATCTGCTGTCAGTTCCTAGATCACATTAATATCCACAAAAGAAAGATAGATAAGCAGCTACTTGGTGCTTCCATGGTGCCAAAGCATAGGCCATTTCCACATGACACTGTTATAGTGCTGTTACTCTGCTTTTAACATCCTCTGGAATTCTGGGGTTTGTAGTTTACTGAGGCCAAAGAACTCTCTGGCTGAGAATTCTAAATGTGACTCGCTAAACTGCAAACCCCAGGATTCTACAGGATATTTAAAGTGGAATAATAGCACTATAATGGTGTAGTGCAGAAATGGCCATAGTCCTGAGTCATGTGTGCTTCAGTCCTGGAACACGTGAAGAAAAAAGTAAAGAGGAGTGGCTCAGAGCATTAGGACATTGAGCATAAATTTTCAGTCAGTACTTAGTGATCCACCAAACTAAACGCAGCCCACCACATTTTGCATGTGTAGAATACAAGGGTGGGGAAAGTTTTACAGTATGGCACTGAACGTAAAAGGGGATTTACTGAACCCTTGACAGCTGCAGTATATAGTTAGTGGCCGATGGAGGGTTATAGTTTTGCATTTAGTACTGTAATGTTAGGGAGAGAAGAATCAAGTCCTCAACCACAGAATTAATTGCTATTTCTGTTTGGGACAGACTAAGGATGTCGGCCCTCAAACCTGAATGCAAAAATATCCCAGGAACATTGCTTTTTTCCATTGGGATATGTTTCTGCCCCAATCAGTGTAGCATATTAGAAGAAATAGTGCCCCATGGTGCATTGTGATGAAAAGAAGCAGAAGTGACATGTTGTAGTTGTTAATAGGCCGACCCCATTCAGGGGTAAACTTAAATTCTGTAAAGGCAATGGAATTCTCATTAGGGCTGAGAAAGGCAACAATCCTAACCCCTAGTAAGGTTAAAATCAGAGAATATCGTACAGTTTACTCAGTGTAAATGTTATAAAAATCCTACTGCATGCAGTTTGAGATCCTCTATATTTATTCCTCTCTTCCTATTTCTAGAATAACAAATCTTTGGAAGTCTTCTGTGTTTGTAACTAAAAGTTGATGAACTTGTTTGCAGAGGGTGGTAGCTAATGGAGATACAGCAGCTGAGTAGAGTAATATTTTTGCAGCAAGGAGCAATGATGCTTTTTGTAACAGAGTTCCGAGGATGGCTGCAGCAAAGGTGACCAAAGCAGCAATAATCTGACCTTATACAAGCATTTATAGGTATATGCATACATAAGTGAATTTTAAAGGACTTTCTGTGGTCAGCAGTAGACCCCATCACATAATAGATATTTTCGTGGAGTTTCTTGCTCCATGCCAGAAATTTTGCTTCTGATGTAGTGGTGGTCAAAAATAAATTTAGTATCACCAGTTCCAATTCAGTGTTGTTCAGGTTACTACTAAGCATATTTAGGGTATTTTTATTCTAGTTTGTGAGGTTCGGGGACTGGAAGTAACTTATGTAAAGCTAAAATGTGTTGTGAATCAAATCCTTCGTTAGTTTTGCTGGAACATTTCCACCAAATCCTAAATTAAGTTGAAGGTGATAGTAATCTTCCATTAGTTTCAGTTGAGAATTAGTATTACATCTGTATCAAGATTTGGTGAGAAAGCTCGTTTAAAATCAGTGAAGCATTTCCAAAGCATCCACCTTCACTAGGGATTTGATAAAAATCCTTCTTCGAAAGCAGTGGAGCATTTCTACTGAATCTTCAGTTGTAGCAAATCTACAGGTCATCTCTTTTCTTTTCCACGGTTATTTTTTTTTTAACCCCAGGAGTCTTCAAGCTAGTTTCATTATTTTTCAGGTCAGGCATGAAATTTGCGAATTAACTTTATCCAATATGGTCATTCTGCTCATGTGGGAAGCATGTATCGAGTGCAAATAGGAAGGGAGCAAGACCTCTCTCTCCTGCAGCCTCCACATGATGTAAAAACCTGCTCTGGTGACTGACAAAGTCTCTGGTGCAGGTTTTCAGTGCTGGGGGAGTGGGAGGGAGGAGAAACTGAAGATGTCAGAGTGAAAATCTACCAGGAGTGTCACATTGGATTTAAACTTTAACAGTAATCTGTTGGCTGATTTTGCACATCACTGCCAATTCACAGTTTAGCACAATATGGATGAGCAGAAATAGAAAACAGTGAGCTTTGGGCTCATGCACCCTCTCCCCCCTTTGCAGTTGAAAAGGAGTTCAGAAGCATCCACTTCCACTTCCACTTGTTTAACCACACTTCCTTATGTTGTGTGGACCAACAAATTGTAGTTAACATTAACTGTGCTTAGTATCACACCCTTGCCAACTTCAGACCATGTTGTTGAAATTGACTCATTTAACTATTTTTTGAGAAGAATCACATTTCTGGATGACACTTCAAACTGTACTTAAATAAAAGCAAAAGCAGAAGTTATTGAACATCTTCTTTCGCCATATTGGGAAAAGGTGACAGAAGGAGGAGTGCCTGTGCGTGAACCTTATTTTATGTAGCTTATTTCTACCCTCTCACACCACACCCAGCTATCATTTAGACCAGGGGTAGGCAACTGCAAAGAAGGTGGAGGGCATTTTTCTCCCCAGCAAGCCATGCTAGCATGCTCAATGCAACCAGAAGTGTCATCAACTCAGTTCCAGTTTCATTCTTGGTCAGTGTTTGGGCTTTTTTAAAAAATGTAAAGGTTTGGGATCATGGGGGCAAAAAATGATCCATTTTACAATAGATTTGACCCATTATGAGGAGGATTTGGGGTGAAAATTGCCCAATTAGATCTCAAGACTTTGAGGGGCTTCAACAGCTGCACTTTGGTTTCTGACTTTGCTTACTCTCAGTTTAGACAAAATTATGTGTATGAATGCAGCCATTGCTTTTTATGGAAGTCCTTATGTTGACAAATATGATGTTATTCAATGAGAGGCAGCTTCAGCTTTATTAGGGCCAGCTTGATAATAGAAAGGGTACAGAAAAATAAATTGTTTAGTTACTTGCCATGACTTAATGACAACTCTCTTGTTGGATTTGATTTTATCAATCTTGAGTGCCATTCTTTGGTGAGACGATGAAGTATAAATCTAATCAACCAATCCATCTGCCCAGTATAGCCATCAAATGTGAAAAAAAAATATCATTGTACTTTTTGTGGAAGTAAACAAATTTGGAAAAAGAAGAAGCTGGCAAAATCACCTCTGGGTATTCCTTGTCTAAGAAGAGCCTGTGAAATTCATGAGGACACTGTTGCAGAAATCAGAGATGGAGACCCACAGAAAATGTAAAAACGTTTATTGTAGCCGGCACACTGTCTCGGTGGAATCCTTTCCAAAGACTGAGCCCCGCCTCCTTAAGTTCACAACAATTTATATATTTTCCAGTACAGTGTCATCACATGTTCAATAGATGTGTACAAAGGTTCTCATCTCTCCACAATAAAGTTACAGGGTTTGGAGTTTTTTTTCTTCAGCATACATTGAAACCACTCCCACCCATGTTCCTCCCCAAAATGACAACATACAGTAGGTTAAAGGTGGTGAACTGCGGGTAAGGGGTCCCAACAGCTCGACACAATAGGAAATAGACGAACATATATACGCATCGACCCAGGCACCCGGATGATCACGGCATGCGGTGGGAACTGCAATGTCATGCATACATCCTTTCATCCATCAACGACACGGCTTCCCTCCCCCCCCGACCTTTTAAGGAATCCTGCAGTTTCAGTAGCCCCCCCCGGGGCTACATACCCGGGCAGGTCCTCAAGGGTGTGATCAAGCCTCTCTTCTCCCCAGTGTCCCACACTTTTGCGGGGAGGCTCTTACCTCTGTGGGCCATGTCTGTGTCGAGTTTCCACTCCGTCCTGGGTTCCCCAAGCTGGCAGACCGGTCCCCTGGTTCAGCACCCCCCCCCGAGGAGGACTGTCCAACTAAACGTTGGGGGCGCCCATGGTCCCCAGTTGGCGGGGCGAGGATACCTGGGGGCGGTGGCCGCTTTAAGAGGCCAAAAGGCCCCTCTATCCTGGACCAGAGCCCCCAGAAAATGTTGCAAAAATCAGAGATAAGAGACCCACAGAAAATGGAAAAATGTTTATTGTAGCCGGCACATTGTCTCGGTGGAATCCTTTCCAAAGACCGAGCCCCACCTCTTTAAGTTCACAACAATTTATACATTTTCCAATACAGCGTCATCACAGTGTCATCACATGTTCAAGGAAGGAAACAGATGTGTACAAAGATTCTCATCTCTCCACAATAGACCATTCTTCTAGTAATCTTCAAATGTTGCAAACCAGAAGCAAATCACATTCCATTTTTCTATTCCCACAGTTCCTTACAAACACAGAGAAATAATTACAAGCTACAGAGGGAATTAACTGTTTATCTCTTACATCACCATAAGTTGAGAGGTGACTTGAAGGCACATACAAATCATGTTACATTAGTAACAGAAGTTCCTTTGATATTTGTGGAACAATGCTTACCTCTGGGATAAAAAAAAAGGTAAACAGAAATGCATAAGTATTTGATAATATACTGAAGGTCCACATACTTCAATCCATATCTTTCTCACCTAAGCTCCCTGCCAAAATCAGTCACCCAAAGAGGAGGCTTTCCCATTGCATTAAACCTTCATATGACATGGCTTAGCCAGACCATGCAGTCCTATACAACATTTTTGTATAGAAAATGAGCACATGGTCTAACTGACTAGCTGGGGGGAGGGGAGCTACAAGCCGTTAGGTCTGACTATCTAGGGAGAGAAGCTAGCAGTTCTTTATATCTGCTCCCAGCGGCCTTCAAGCTCATTTCCAGAGGAGAGACTGGAAAGTGAGCTGTGTATGAGAAGCCATCCTTGACTGTTTTTTACAGGCTTCTAGGGCTGTGTTTGCTTGTCTATTTGTTCTGGCTGTGTGCTGTCCCTCAGCACATGGTCTAACTGACTAGCTAGGGGGAGCAGCTAGCAGTTCTTTATATCTGCTCCCGACGACAACTGCCTTCGGCATGCACAGTTTGGCTATCCAAGTTTAGCAAGAGTTCATTGCTTCTTTGGTTGAAGCCCTCCTGAGGCAATGTCCAAGTGGGTTGGGCAGCTTGAGGGAGTAACTAGAACCACTATAGAATTGCACCCTCAGTCCTCATAGTTTGATAATAAGAGCTTGGCGAACAGGGGTGTTGATGTAGGTTTTATCAGGGGAATTTGAAGGCGAAGCCTGGTTTTACTTTTTCTGATTTGACTTTCTAGATTGTCAAGTATGGAGGGTGAGGGAGCTGCTGCAGTCACCTGAAACAGCTGTGGCATGTTTCTTTTCTTACTGCAAGACATCAGTGGGTACACCTGCAGCAAATGCAAGCTGGTGGCCCTCTTGGAGGAGAAGGTTCAGCAGCTGGAGGCCCAGATTTCTAATCTTTGGATTATTAGGGAGGGTGAGGAGTTGTTGGATAGGGCAGAAACCAGGAGACGGATGCTTGGAGGAATGTGACATGGAGGAGCAGAAGGGCTAGGTACCAAACAGAGACTCTCAAGATACAGAATTGCTTCTCGACCTTATTAATGATGAAGCGGAACAGCAGGAAGAGGTAATGGAACAGCAGGAGGAAATTGAACATCACCAAGAGGAAATCGAATATCAGCAACAGGAACTCCAACACCAGCAAGATGAAATGCAACAGCATCAGGATCGACAGTCTCAGCCTGAGCAGAATGTTCAGGTGGCCATGGAAGGATCTGCTCATCAAGTAACCCCGGACAAGCCTCAGAGGAGATGAGTTCTGGTGGTTGGGGACTCCTTGCTGAAAGGAACGGAACTGACCATTTGCAACCGAGACAGGGTCAATCGCGAGGTGTGCTATCTCCCTCCCAAGATCAATGATGTAATGGAGAGGCTAACGAGACTGGTCAAGCCTACTGACCATAATCTCCTCCTTTTGGTTCACGTCAGAACCAACAACACTGCAAGACACAGCTCTCAGTGCATCACAAAGGATTACGAGGTTATGAGAAGGAAACTGAAGGAACTTGGTACGCGGGTTGTCATTTCATCTTTCCTCCCTGTGAAAGGACATGGCCCACAAAAGGAAAGAAGAATAGTAGAGATCAGCAACTGGCTTTGCAGATGATGCCTCTGGGAGCAATTTGGGTTTTTGGATCATGATCTCCATTTCCACGAAGATGGTCTTCTGGCAATGGATGGTCTGCACCTCACAACTGTTGGCAGGAATGTTTTTGCTAACAGTCTCACAAAATGGATCAGGAGGTCTTTATGCTGAGTTTGGCTGGGGAGCCAAGGATTCGGGGCAAGGATTCAGCAAGTGCTGGGAAAAATAGCCCAAATTATATAGATATAGCAGGCCAAGTAGTACTAGAGACCAACAGTGGGAGGAAAAGTAACTTTAGTACAGGACTTCTGGGAAGGGCACATGGTCTTAAGTGTCTCTACACTAATGCACAGAGCGTGGGAAATAAACAAGATGAACTCAAACTCTTAATACAACAAAATAAATATAATTTGATAGGCATCACTGAAACCTGGTGGGATGAGTCTCATGATTGGAATAGGGGGGTGTAACCTATTTTGCAGAAATAGACCAAACAAAAAAGGAGGAGGATTAACCTTATATTTCAAGGATGTTTTCACCTGTGAAGAGATCCAAGACTTAAATCCAGGAAGCCAGGTCAAGAGTATCTGGGTAAGAATTAAGGGAGCGAGAAACAATAGGGATGTGATTATAGGGGTTTGCTACAGGCCTCCAGACCAGCCTGCAGACTTGAATGAAACCTGCCTGGAGCAGATGAGCACACATTCAAAAAGGAGAGATGCACCTTCAGGTCGCATGGTGGGCGCGAGTGGCAGCTTGGAATGAAACTGCGCAATGGCGCAGCTCTGGGCAGCCACCCGCTGGATTCCAGCCGCTTCTTTTGAAATCCTAGAAGCGGCTAAACACCCCTCTGGTACGAGGGGTGTGGAAGAGGTCCGAAAGGGACCCTGCAACTGGCTTCTGGCTCTTCCCGGCTGGGGGAGCGGAAAGCACCAGGGGGTTGAAGGACCATGACGGAGCCAGCGGGATCGTTGCCAGAGCAGCACAAGCGCTGCCGTCGACTTTTAATCAAGAAACAAATAAGAAACAAGTAAAAGAAAGCATGTAACCTGTTCTGGACTTTATTTTGGAAATATCACGTCGGATTTTGGCTTGCAACGGTGCGCAGGAGCGAAGGAATGGAAGGACCCAGAGGAAATGTAAGTGTGTCATGGCTGAGAGTTCGTCTTAAAGGGGCAGCTGATTTTAAAGAAATGGATAAGAGGCTCTTTTGCTTTTTTCTTGAAGATTGAAGTTATCAATGGTTAAAGATTTTTGATTTGTTAGTTGGATTTACAGTTGGAATTGCTGAATAACCAAATAACTGGTATTGGATTAAGGAATAAGACTGGACTTTATAAGATGTAAGAATCTCCATCTGGACATTGAACTTTTTTTATTTCTATATTTTACTATCTTGGTGGATCTGAGATTATTGGTGTTTTGGCTTTTTGACTCTGAATCTCTGACCTTTGAAGAATACTTGGGGAGGCAACAGTTACTGAGCAGTGCTTTCTCTCTCTCTCTCTCTCTCTCTCTCTCTCTCTCTCTTTGGCTCCTGCTGTATGAGACTTGCTTCCTGGTTTTTTTTTTTTTTTCTTGAGTCTGGACTGTTAAGACTGTAGAGCATGTGCTGGAAGGCCATTCAAGTAAAACAATTTCACTCCCATGGACAGAGCTGCTTGGAATTTAAGTGACTATGAGAATACAGAGAATCTTCAGAAAAGAACTCCGGACAGCAAGTCCGAGATGGGAGGGGGGAGTAGGAGGTGGATTTAGGCACAGGGCTCTGACTTTGACAAGTGGTAATGTTCTTTGGCAATGTCAATTAAGCTTACGTATTTAATCAATATACTGTCATTAATATAGACGTTGTGATATTGTTAAAGGGTTGAGGGGGCTATTGTGATTGGGGAGCCTGTGATGGAAGTCAGTTAAGCAAAATATCCTCACTCCCATGGACAGAATGGCTTGGAATTTAAGCGGCTATGAGAATACAGTGAATCTTCTGAAATGAATCTCCAGGCTGTAAAGTCCGAGATGGGAGGGGGGAATTAGAGGTGGATTTTGGCACAGGGCTCCGATTTAGATGAATTAGCATGTACTTTAACAATGTCAACTAAGCTTTCGTTTTGATTGGTATATTGTCATCAATATAATCATTGTGATATTGTTAAAGGGTTGATGGGGGTTGAACAGGACATTAAGTGGGAAACAAGATAATTTTAATACAATGAAATCCAGAGCAAGCAGATGAGTGAACATAGCAATAATAATAATAGCTCAGATTGCCAGATATATACTGTTAGATGTATTTTGGAGATTTTGAGAGTTCATGTTAAAAATGATGGAGGACTTAAGGAAAAGAGAATACAGTGAGAAGATTTTAAAGAGACAAGCAGAGAAATAAGATTAGATTGAAATCTGAAGATTAGAGGAAAGCAGAATGGCTAAAAATGGGTAATAGCTGGGAACTGTCAAGTGGAAATGACGGTATTATGATTGTGGAAATGACAGTGGAATAACAGTAACATAACATGGAATGGGAGAGGGAAAAGCATGTTCAATCATAGAGATAAACATTATAATGTGATACATAAATGTAATAAGTGGAGTGAATTTCAGGAAATGAAGACCAGATCAGAGTGGAAGGTCAGAAATAAATTCTTGTAAAATTACATGTTAAAAAACCCTTTTTTTTATTTTGTGAAACTTAATAAAATTATTACAAAAAAAAAGGAGAGATGCAGTAGTAATGGGAGATTTCAACTATTCTGTTATATGTTGGCAGTCAAACTCTGCCAAGACCACAAGGTCCAACAGGTTCCTCATTTGCCTTGCAGACAATTTAATGATCCAGAATGTGGAAGAGGTGACAAGAGGATCAACTATTTTAATTCTGATCCTGACCAACAGGGATGACCTTGTTGATGAGATGGAAGTGGTGGAATCCGTAGCGGGGAGTGACCATGCTTTATTGGAATTTGTCATTTAGTGGGAAGAAGAAGCCAAATGTAGCCAGACACGCATTCTAGATTTTGAAAAAGCTGATTTCTGTAAACTTAGGGAGTTACTTGCTGAAATTCGTGATCAAGAATACTGAAAGAGATCTAGGAATCTTGGTAGATCACAAGCTGAACATGAGTCAGCAGTGTGATGCGGCAGCCAAGAAAGCCAACACAATTCTTGGTTGCATCAATAGGAGTATGGTGTCTAGATCAAGAGAGGTACCACTCCATTCTGCTTTGGTTAGGCCTCATCTGGAATACTGTGTCCAGTTCTGGGCACCTCAATTCAAGAAGGATATCAACAAGCTGGAACATGACCAGAGGAGGGTGACCAAAATGTGAAGGGTCTGGAAGCCATGAGCTGTGAGGAATGGCTTAGGAATCTGGGTATGTTTAGTCTGCAGAAGAGAAGGTTAAGAGGGGACATGATAGCCATGTTTTAATATTAGAAGGGACGTCATGTCGAGGAGGGAGTGGGTTTGTTTTCCGCTGCTCCAGAGACTAGGACAAGGAGCAATGGATTCAAGCTGCAGGAGAAGAGATTCCACCTGAACCTCAGGAAGAACTTCCTGACAGTCAGAGCTGTCCGATAGTGGAATATAGTACCTTAGAGTGTGGTGGACTCTCCTTCTTTGGAGGTTTTTAAGCAGAGGCTAGATGGCCATCTGTTGGGAATGCTTTGATTGATGTTCCTGCATAGCAGGGGGTTGGACTTGATGGATCCTGGGGTCTCTTTCAACTCTATGATTCTGTGAATTTTACTGTTGTAAGAACATTGCTGTCTGTTCTTTTACAGAGCTTCTGCACCTTTAGCAGCTAAGAGAGGAGCAGACATTCTCCAGGAAAAGCCCAAGCAAATTTTTAACACACATACCAAAAAGAAACAGGTTTTGGGAGCTGTCATCAAGGTATACCACCTTCATTCTCCAACTGACCACGCAACAAAAGGTAATAAGGCAGGGATGTGGAAAATATGACTCTCCAGGTAATGTTGGATTGCAGCTACCATCATCCATGGGGAGAGACTGTTATTAGAATTAAGCATCTAGGTGGCCAACAACACCTAATGCAAGGGTAGAAAATGTGTGGTCTGTCTCCCTCCAGGGCCCTTTGAGTAATGTATATTAGTGATGTGTGATGCCTCCCACCCCCTTGTGTGACCCATACCACAAGACCCCCATCCTTAAAAAAAAAAAAGCAGAAGCGACTTTCCTGTCACTTCCACTTTCATGTGCAGACTATGTGGGTACAGCACTGGGAATTGTGATGGGTGCAACCTCTGGATCCTCTATAACTGCTTGCTCTGATCTAGAGAGCCACTTATTTCCATTCTTATCTTACTATAAGTATCCACTGAAAACTAGTGGCAGATGCTAATCTATCAGTTCTGGAGATCATAGTAACTCAGCTGCCCATGGTGTTGTGTGGCTTCCATATTAGTGGAGCTGTAAATCCCCTTTGGAGTTTAGTCTGAACTCTTAAAAAAAAGTCTATCTGAGATGATGAACTATGATACTATAACAAGAAAAGCTAGGAGGAAGAGAACTTGAAAAAATGTTACTGAAAACTCTTGGATGAAAAGGTGTGAAGCACACTTGTGAATAACAGAGGGCAGTCAATAATAGAGAGCACAAAGAACTCTGTGAGAGGAGGGAGGGACTTCAGTGGGAGAGAGGAGAATTTTAAAAAAAGAGTTAATTGGAGTCAGTTGGAGGAAACCTTTTCAAGTTGTGAGTTGTGAGAGCCAGAGGGGAATGAATATGAATTGGTTGTTTGAATTGATTGAAGGAAAAGGTCTGACGTAACTCAGTTTGAATATTATTGTATGTTTGGAACTGAGTACTGGAACTCAGTAAGGCCATTCTGTATGTTGAGAAAATAAAGTTGAACTATTGGTTATTTTGTTAAACCTCTGACTGGCTTCTTTATGTTGAGATCAATGAGTATCACGCTTAACATTACAGGAGCCACTTGTAAAATAAATTGGTCCACACCAAGGCCATCTGAAGGCCCATGTGCCAGATCCAAGGGGGATTTAAGCAGAGACCTTAGAGCAAAGTGAAGGTGACAGGAATCCAAGTCTAAGAAGTATGGGGCAGTCTCAAAAGGGATCCTTCGCATGAACCTTATCACCAAAATAGGTGCAGCACCTTTGATAGCTCCTGCAGCTCCCAAGAAACCTCATCTGACCCTGAGGATAGCCCTGTGTGTGCACTCAGCACTCAGCCTAAAGCGAGCACATGAAAGAGAGAATGTGCTATGGTGGTAATCCTAACTCTCAGTTTATTCATCTGTGATTATACATGGAGTCTTCACATGTGCAGTGCATGCACATGTACATTCTCTTCACATGGCCGGGGGATGTGCTTCTTATGAATGTGCACACTGGGCTTATGTCTCCAAAAATCAAATTTCTGTTTGTCATTATATGCAAAAATTGCCCAGAGGAAAGCAATGTGGGACTTGAATAACAAGCACCTTAACAATCTACCCCAAAATGCAAAATAGGCTCCAGCTCTGATGTTATCCACTCCAAAGGCACACCCAGATTTCACAAGATCTATATATTCGTTTTGAATTCCCAGGGAAGCATATTAATTTAAATTAACATATTAATTGATGCACTGTAACTGTATGATAATACCAAAATCCATGGCAAATTAATCACACTGACTTTAAGAATGAAATAAAAACCACTCAGAAAAAAAACATAATATTTTTCTTTTATTAATCCATTTAAAAATCACTGATATCTGAAAATAATATTAGGTGATTTAAAAAAAACAGGCAAAAGCTCAAAGTAGGAAGTACTTTATAGCTGCCTAGTTTATTTTGACATAATCTATTGTAGCTTCATTATATCATAGTTGTTACAAATATATAAGTACACACACACACACACACATATGGAAGAAGTGTTACCTCAAAACATAGGTGACACAGGGGTCCATCTGCAATGCCAGTATCTTTGTGCAAAAGTGAGGAATTACTAGGTCAGTTAGGAGGCCTCCAAGAGGGGATTAACCTAATGAGATCTTTTACACTACAGTTTACCAGAATCTCTGCAGGGGAAGAACCAGTCAAAGATCCAACAGTAAGCTTAGTTGTATTTTAATGGAGGAGTTAATTATACAAGATCCAAGCAGTCATGCAATTGCACAAGGGTAACCAAA
This sequence comes from Ctenosaura bakeri, assembly GCA_948474755.1. NCBI lineage: Eukaryota > Metazoa > Chordata > Lepidosauria > Squamata > Iguanidae > Ctenosaura > Ctenosaura bakeri. Next base: position 144,292 of record CAOLHI010003279.1, on the reverse strand, counting down.
GGAAAAGGGAGGAAAGTTTTGGATAGTGAGATTCAAAGGCATGGGGGAGATGATATTTATATGCAAAAATTACCCAGAAGATCAGCAAAGATCTTGAAGAGCAGCAAAGAATCAACGTGACTTAGACTCGCGTCTAAGGGCAGTATGCTGTCAGGAATTGGATCAGCATAGTGGTGAACATCAGTCGGTGTACTGGCCAAAACTAGAAGTTTATATACCAAATTTCTGCCTGGAGGGCAAAGGCATGACTGGTTCTTTGGTTGAGTAAACAATGGAGTTCATAGAGTGGACAATGAGATCTGGAATGGGCTGATAGTTTTAGCATTAGGTGACAAAGGGCTAATGGTCAACCTGATAGCTTGGTGCTTGTCAGGTTTTAGGACAAAGGGAAAGTTTGCTTGGCCTGAGGAAGAGGAGTTAAGACAATGAGCAGTCTTGTAGGAATTTCCCAGACATTATTGTCCAAAAGATGAAGTTGTTAAGGCTAACTGCAAGCCTAATGGCTGGAGTTTCTGGTGATTTCCTATTACTTGGCTATGCCTAGAGGTGTTTTCTGACCTAATTCGCAGCGCATGTGTTTGGCCAATCTTTTCCTCTTATCCAGCTTGGCCATACAGCCACAGCAGGTCACATTTATAAAGCCAATTAATATATTTTGCTAATTAAATCATATTCCGCCAGTTTAACTGTGTCAACATGTAGGGGTGTACAGCCTGGTAACAGAGATACCATGGAAAGTCCATTGAAGGTTGTCTGACTAGGCTCTATCTGGTTGACAGAAAAAATATTTACGTAACTGTCAACTTTAGCATTTTAACAATTAATTTCATAACTACACCAAGGCAGTAGCAATTAACAATGATACTTTACTTTTTTATATATACACAGTTATATTTCCCCCCAGTATAGACTTCAGGTAGTTAAAATAGGTAGTTAAAATATGATATAGACTTTGGGAGTAAAAACTAGCTGGTCGAATTTACACAGATGTTAGATGGTTATGGAAAGATTACTTGTTTTCTATTCAAGAAACATATGATAGGCTAACCCATCCACTTTGATCTTACAACAGTCATTGGACAGGAAATGAGCAAAGTGTTTGCTATGCTGCAAAACTTTCATGGAATAGTGATTAATTCTGTACACAGCAGTTGGCAGAAAATACTTCAACTATCATTTCTAAAGACTGGAAGAGCTGTTTGTTTCCCCACACCCCTCCTGAGACTGAATTTCAGAAGTGTTTATCACTTTCAGCTTCTGCTAAACACACAGTTCTTCCATAGATAAAGATAGAGGTGGAGATAGAGATATAAATATGGTCCATTTCTGCCTAGAAAACTTTGACTGGAAAATGTCCTTCATGCAGGCTACATGCTTCTCTTCAGTTGCACTAAGGATAAGGCCTACTTCTCACTGAGAAAGTTTGGGGGATGTTTGGCAGATTTGGGGAGCTTTTGTCCAACAACATAACTTTTGTAAACTCTGCAAATGGACGCTGTCAGTCTTCTTACATGATTACTACAGATCACATTTACAGCCGTCTTATAACATGAGTGTATTTTCTCCTGGATGACTTTTGTTTTCTTCCTTTTGGTTTTAATTTCCTTTGATTTTTGAGTGGATTCATGTGAGTTCGTTTTCTTTTACATGGTCTCCTCTAGCTCAAGTCTCTGAAGATTCAAAGAAAGTCAAAGTCGGTTCCTGACAAGTAAGGTGAGGCAGGGGGCTCCAGGAAATAGTTAAGACCAAAGGTTGGCTTAGGGGGAAGAAGAGCAAGGTTTCATACGAGATAAAACAGGTCTTCGGCCTTTACTTGACCTTTCTCTGCCACCCTGCCCTACGTGTTTGCAGAGGTCCACTGGACAAGCACTATTAGGCACGGCCGTTAATGGTTGTAAATTCCAAACCTCATTTAGGCAGGCAACTTAAGCCTCTCCGATGCTTCAGGGAACACCTTTTTGCAAACACGAATCTACACAAAGACGCTCTGCCAAGAGGCCGAGCCAGTCCTTTCTGTTGAGCCATTTGCATACTGGCCATACTATTGTCATCAAGCTCTAAGGTCATCATGTAAACTTGACCTTTTCCAACTCCTTTGTCCAGCTCCAAATTCCCTTTGTTCTCACCAAGCATGGCATGGCCTGTAGGTACAATCCACCCTATAAAAACTCCTTGATTCTGAGTGCTCCTCGGATCGCTTACTGGAACACTTGGATCACTCTGGACTTCCATCTAGCCTTGCTGCTGCTCTGTCCAGCAAAGTTGTCCCCTCAGCAAGCCACGCTGAGTTTCTCCCTCTGCAATCCCCGCTTCTCTTCAGGACTACGTGAAAAGGTGTCGTATTGCCCTTCTTCCCCAAAAGCTCTCTTTTCTATTTCTAGTTAGTTGTGTGCGTGTGTTGTCTTATTTGTTGTTTGTCTTTTAATAAAACTGTTATTTTGTTACTTTAAAACTTGTCTGGCCGCTCTTCTGACCTGACGCCGTCGACATAGGGTAAAAGATCCTAGCTGAAGTTACTCTGCCTCTCGTTAGCTTAAGAGAGTGCTCAAGTCTAATTTCCCCCATCTTGTGTTTTATTTGGTTATCTGGGCGCCCCTCCCGGGACCCCAAACATACAGGGTAGCACTGAGACCAAAGAGCTCTCTGGCTGAGAATTCTAAAGCCCCTCCCTAAACAGCAAACCTTAGGATTCCATAGGATGTTGAAAGTGGAATAATAGCACTATAACAGTGTAGTGCAGAAATGTCCATCGTCACAGCCCCAGAAAACTCTGTGACAGGATCACCCTAGGGTTGCCAGAAGTTCGAAAACTACTTGAAGGCGCACAACAACAATAATTTGTAACCTACTTTGTGGGCATGATGTAAGAATTATTAAGAAAGTGCCTGCTGTGCATTTGGACACTCTGAAAATGTTACATAGATGTTAAATATGATTATATAAGGTGCAGCTCAGTAAGGATGAGACACACAACCATATTCCCATCAGCATCAGTTATCAGGGGAGAGGGAAGATGTTGTTTCATAGTCTCAAGCCAAAAAAACAGCCAAACAAGCAAGAACATACTGTGTTTTGCAAACTAAGAAAACTCAGCAACAGAATCAAACGGTAAGGAAGGGCATTTTGGCTCTCCTGCAACAATTAACCACTGTGTATTCACATTCCACTGACATTAGCATTTATAAAGGTCCTCAGTTTTCTGAACTTACCATAGGTTGCAACTGCCACTTTACTGGAGGTCTGAGTTGGAAAAAATAAAGGAGCAGAAAGCTTTTTATAACTTTACATTTCCAACAGCATTGTATATGCAGTGGATAAGCTGCTTGAGATATTTTGCAAATTTTGTGGGGAACTAATAATGAAGTGAGTGGGGAGTAGGAAGTCTTATGTCTGCAGGGCAATGAATATGCTCCAGATACTATTCAAAACTTTAAAGGGGCTCTTTAGGCTGCTGAAGCTATTTTGGCTCCTTTAAAGTTCAAACTAAAACCCAGAGAACCTTCAGTATCCCCTTTATGTTGGAGTTACCAGACACCATTGAAAGATGGTGTCATTAGCCAGCATAGTTGTTGCCCACTAGATACCATTAGTACCACATATCCCTGGATATTTTGGCTTTAAAAATTCTATATTATCCTCTCCTTTTTATGACAAGGGGTAAAAATATATATGGTGACCAAAGATGTGTTTAAGGTTCATAATGATTTCATTAAAAAAAAAAATTGGTTTTTTCTCTGCGTTGGGGGATTTATGAGCTATCCTTTTAATTTTATGTACCTAAACTTCCCCCAGCACCGAATAATTCTCATAATAGCATGAATAATATTGAATTTTATATGTACAATATTGATAGGCATGCTTTTAATAGATAAGGAGCATAGCATTCTCTACAGTTGCAGGAATGGTGGATAATACTAAATCATACTTAGGACATATAAATCATTGTACAAAGCCGTTGTAATTTAAGCAGGAGTGATTAAAGTACAGCTGGACAGAAGTGTCCTTCTTATATTTTGTTCAATACTGTGAAATTTTCAACAAAGTTCCTTTCCCTGTAAGCATCATCAAGTTTAATGGGGTTTACTAACATTTAAGTGTACCGACATAGTCTAGTGGTTTAAGTGATGAACTATGATCCTGGATTATTCCATGCACAGACATGGAAACCCACTGATGACTTTTGGTGCATCACACACCCTCGGCCCCAGAAAACTCTGTGATAGGTTTGTCTTAGGGTTGCCATATATCAAAAATTACTTGAAGGCACACAACAAGAACAACAACAAGTGTGCATAAAATTTCAGCCTCAGTTCTTCCTATGCTAACTATGGAAATGTCCCAATTTATAAGGCAGAACTGGGGAAACTTTGGTTCTCCACATCTTGTGGAGTACAACTCTCATAAATCCTTAGGATTGGCCTTACTGGCTGGGGCTTCTAGGAGTTGAAATCCAAAGTATAAAGCCAAAGATGCCCAATTCCTGTTCTACCAGAAAAAAGTCTGGGTTATATTTCCTTAGCTTGGACCTTTGTCCACTAGATGGCAAGAGAGAATAGGTAAGTAGCATACCAATAATCCACTCTCCCATCATAGAACACACTTTGCTACCAAATCAAAAAAACAATTATATCTGCCCTGCACTGGGATTCACACTTCCAGTCTAGTCAAATCTGTCTTGATTTGAGATTCCACAACAGTGAATTTAACTGGAACATAGTTGTAAGTAATATTGATTGGCAGTGCTGGGTGAACATTAGAATTTCCAATTATGATCCCAACCTTGAAAAGGATAATGCAAACAACTTATTTAACATATTAAAATTAGATAGAAAATATATTTGAATTTCATTACACCTTTAACCAAATGAGTAGCATTCTATCTTAGGTCTTAAGAAGTGATCCCAATTAAATAGAATCATAGAAATGTAGAGTTGGAAGAGACCACACAGGCCATCCAGTCCAACCCCCTGCCATGCAGGAACACCCTCAAAGCACTCCCGACAGATGGCCATCTAGCCTCTGCCTAAAAACCTCCAAAGAAGGAGACTCCACTACACTCCGAGGCAGCACATTCCACTGCCGGACAGCCCTGACTGTCAGGAAGTTCTTCCTGAGGTTCAGGTGGAATCTCCTTTCCTGCAGCTTGAATCCATTGCTCCTTGTCCTGGTCTCTGGAGCAGCAGAAAACAAGCCCTCTCCTTCCTCTACATGGCATCCCTCAAATATTTAAACATGGCTATCATGTCCCCTCTTAACCTTCTCTTCTGCAGACTAAACATACCCAGCTCTCTAAGTCTACCCTCATAGGGCATGGCTTCCAGGCCTCTCACCATTTTGGTTGCCCTCGTCTGGACTTGCTCCAGCTTGTCAATATCCCAGAACTGTCCAGAACTGGACACAGTATTCAAGATGAGGTCTAACCAAAGCAGAGTAGAGTGGTACCAGTACCTCCCTCGATCTAGACACCATACTTGGCTGCCGCATCACACTGCTGGCTCCTGTTCAGCCTGTGGTCTATGAAGAATCCTAGATCCCTTTCACGCGTACTGCTATCCAGCCATGTGTCCCCCATCCTATATTTCTGTATTCCATTTTTTCTACCTAAGTGTAGGACCTTACACTTCTCTCTGTTGAGTTTCATTTTGTTAGCCTTGGCCCAGCTCTCCAATCTATCCAGGTCATTTTGAATTTTGATCCTGTCCTCTGGCATATTAGCAACCCCTCCCAGTTTGGTGTCATCTGCAAATTTGATGAGTATGCCCTCTATTCCTTCATCCAAGTCGTTGATAAAAATATTGAACAGCACTGGGCCCAGGACAGAACCCTGTGGCACTCCGCTAGTCACTTCTCTCCAGGATGAAAAGCAGCCATTCGTGATCATCCTTTGGGTTCTGTCGGTCAACCAATTACAAATCCAACTAACAGTAGCCCTGTCCAGCCCACATTTTACTAGCTTCGTTGCAAGAATATCATGGGGAACTTTGTCAAAGGCCTTATTGAAATCGAGATATGCTACATCCACAGCATTCCCTTCATCTATCAAGCTAGTAACTCTGTCATAAAAAGAGATAAGATTAGTCTAGCATGACTTATTTTTGAGAAATGGATGTTGACTTCTCGTGATTACCGCGTTGCTTTCTAAATGATTAGAAATTGACTGCTTAATGATCTGCTCCAGGATCTTTCCAGGTACTGATGTCAGGCTGACTGGGCGATAATTATTTGGGTCCTCTTTTTTTTCCCTTCTTGAAGATGGGGACAACATTTGCTCTCTTCCAGTCTGCTGGAACTTCTCCTGTTCTCCAAGATTTCTCAAAGATTATAGGAAACAGTTCCGAAATGACCTCTGCCAGCTCTTTTAATATCCTAGGATGCAATTCATCTGGCCCTGGAGACTTGAATTCATCCAGTGTGGCCAGGTATTCCTGTGCCACCTCTCTACCTATTATGTGCCTCATTTCCCCTTCTTCCTTACCTGCTCCCCAACCGGCAGGTTGAGTGCTTTTATCTTTCTGGGAAAAAACTGAGGCAAAGAAGGTGTTAAGTAGTTCTGCCTTTTCTCTTCCCCCTGTGTGTAATTCGCCATCTTCTCTGCGCCCTCCTTCTTTTTCCTTTTGCTGCGGACATATTTAAAAAAACCCTTTTTATTGTTTTTAATGTCTCTGGCCAGCCTAAGTTCGTTCTGTGCTTTAGCCTTTCTGACCTCCTCCCTACATCTCCTGGCTACTTGCTTAAATTCTTCTTTGGTGGTTTCCCCCTTCTTCCATTTCCTATACATGTTTCTCTTAACACTTAGCTCAGCTGAGAGTTCTTTAGTCAACCATTCTGGTTTCTTCAGATGGCTTCCATTTTTCCTCCTTATTGGCACAGTTTTAGACTGTGCCTTTAGTATCTCCTTTTTAAGGAACTCCCATGCCTCCTGAACTCCTTTCCCTTTCACTATTCTTGACCACGGAATTCCAGCCAGCAGCTCCCTGAGTTTACAGAAGTTCGCTTTTTAAAAATCTAAGATGAGTGTCTGGCTACACTTCTCCTTCCCACTGAATGCCAAATTCCAATAGGGCATGGTCACTCCCCCCTAAAGATCCAACCACTTCTACCTCATTAACAAGGTCATCCCTGTTGGTCAGGATCAGATCTAGAATATTTGATCCCCTTGTGGCCTCTTCCACCTTCTGGACCATGAAGTTGTCTGCAAGACAAGCAAGAAACTTGCTTGACCTTGCTGTCTTGGCAGAGTTTGATTGCCAGCATATATCCGGGTAATTGAAATCTCCTATTATTACTGTATCTCTCCTCTTTGAATGTGCAGTCATTTGGTTGAGGAAGGCGTCATCAAAGTCCTCAGCCTGGGTTGGAGGTCTGTAGTAAACCCCCACCAGAATATTCCTATTGTTTCTCGCTGCCTTAATTCTTACCCAAATGCTCTCGACCTGGCTTTCTGGGTTTAAGTCCTAGATCTCTTCACAGGTGAAAACATCCTTGACATACAAGGCTACTCGTCCTCCTTTCTTGTTTGGTCTATTTTTACAAAATAGGCTATACCCCTCTATTCCTATATTCCAGTCATGAGACTCATCCCACCAGGTCTCAGTGATGCCTATCAAATCATATTTATTTTGTTGTACTAGGAGTTCAAGTTCATCCTGCTTGTTTCCCATACTTCGTGCATTAGTGTAGAGACACTTAAGTCCCCGGGCCCTTCCTGCAAGTCCTGTACTATTGTTTCTACTCCTCCCACCATTGGCCACTTGTACTACTTGTCCAGTATCATTTGGGCCTTTTCCCCCTGCACTCGCCGAGTCCTTGCCCTGAATAATATTGTCTCCCTCCTCAGTGGAACTTAGTTTAAAGACCTCTTAATCCTCCTTGTGAGACTGTTTGCAAAAACATTCCTGCCCAGATTTGTGAGGTGCAGCCCATCCCTCGCCAGAAGCCCACATTCATGGAAATTCAGGCCATGTTCCAAAAACCCAAACAGTTGCCGGCGACACCACATACGGAGCGAGTTGTTGACCTCTGCTATTGCCCTTTCCCTACGTGTGCCATATCCTTGAACAGGGAGGAGAGACTAAATGACCATCTGCGCACCAAGGCCCTTAAGCTTCGTCCCCATAAGCTCGTAGTCCTTTGTGATATTGTAAAAGCTGCTCCTCGCAGTGTCATTGGTTCCGACATGAACCAAAATGAGAGGCTTATGGTCAGTGGGTTTGACCAGCCTGGTTAGCCTCTCTGTTATGTGGTTGATCCTGGCCCCAGGAAGACAACAGACCTCTCGATTGAGCTTGTCCGGTTTGCAAATTGCTGTTTTGGTTCCTCTGAGCAAAGAGTCCCCAACAACCAGAACTCGCCTCCTCTGAGGCTTGTCCTGGGCTTCTCGACAAGTATATTCTACTAGGACTGTCTGGGCATTCTGTTGAGGCTGGGAGCGTTGATCTAGTTCCTGTTGCCGAAGTTGGCTTCCTTCTTGTTGACATTCTGTTCCCTCCACGTGGTGCTCCTCATTGTTCCTAAGGCCAGGGTTTGCAAATCCTAGGGTTTGCAATTCAGGGAGGGGCCAGGGGAGGGGATTCCATAGGATGTTGAAAATGGAATGATAGCGCTATAACAGTCTAGTGCGGAAATGGCCTTTGTCATATTGCCTCTTTGCTGCTCTTCTGAAATGGTAAACATCACCCACTTTGCCCTGAAATCTCGTTATCTAAAACTCTCCTCCCTTTTCCTTCAGTTAGCCTTGTGTGATTACATGAGTGCTTGGATCTTGCGTGTGTGATTTTTAATTCCCCCAGTAAAGCACATTAGGCTTGCTTTTTGGAGCTCTGGCTGGTTCTTCCCTGCAGAAGTACTAGTAAACATAGGTGTAAAAGATCTCGTTAGGTTACCCCCCTCTCTCTTCCCTCCTGTTTTGAGCTAATATTCCCCATCTTTGCATGGAGGTACTGGCATCACAGGTGGACCCCCAAGTGTCCCATGTTTTGGGGTAAAATAATGTATTCAAAGAGTATCCTCTTCTTATTGTACTACATAGAATGCTATAGATATGGGGTGCTGGGAAATAACTGGAAGCTACCAATGTTTTAATATATGTTTATTTGAATTACATGCACCTTTCCATACAGTACCGTTACATCTAAATGAAAACAATGAGAACTTAAGTAGTTAATTAATGTCCTGTTATATAAAACTGATTAAATAATTTTTTCAGAAGAAATCTTTAAAAAAGCATGCACAAGTATTCACTTCAGCAAGGCGTTACAAAAACAAAATAAGTTATTGCCTAAAATAAGTTTTAATTTATTGTCTAAAAATTCATCAATAAAAAAACTGGATAAATAAGCCTCGGGGGAACTTTCACAGTTTAGATAAATATGTCTCAGGAGGAATTTTCACAGTTTAGATAAATATGTCTCAGGAGGAATTTTCACAGATCGCTGCTGAGGATTCCCAGCATGGTGCAGTGATTTGAATGTTGGACTAAACCCTCCCTAGCCCTATCCCACTGTTCCAATCAAAATGTCCCCAAAGAAAAAAAGAAAACAAAAAAGCCATAGGCCCACAAAGCAGACCTCAAGTTATAAAAATGGGTTAAATCCAAAATACAGTGGCACCTTGCCTTTCATGAGGGTTTGGGGCGCAAAACTCTAGGGAAAATTTTTAGAAAAGGTGAATAACTCCCTCCAGTGAAGTGAACGCCCCTTCTCCCATTCCCTTCCAGGGCTCCATCCCTACTCACTTGCATTTCACCCCAGTGCACTGCCTTCCAGGTGCCCAGGTGATAGGCAAGTGAATGGGAGGGGCAACTACACTGGAGAAGACAAATGTGTGGGGCTTTCCCTTCCCATTCACTTGCTTTTTCCCTGGGTCTGTGGAAGGAAGACGCACACCCTGGCAAAAAATGAGGAAATGGGAGGGGGAGAATGGGGAGAGGCAAGCAGATGCCTCATGAATAATCAAGTTTGTGAACATCAAACCCACAAATGTGGAGAGAGGACTGCAACTTTCACAGCGGACCAGTGTGCACTAGCCGATTTCTCTTAGTTTTGTCAATTATGCAAGCAATTACATTATTGTGTTTCCTACTAGACACACTAGCATTTGTGTGGTAGGTTGCACAACTGGAAATGGCATTGGATTCTTTCCCTTGTTCCTAGTCTGAAACAAGGGGTCCATGGAGTGTACCTGAACTACACAATTGTTTGATAATACCTTGACACCTATAGCTCATCCTATTGGGGCTATCATTTAAGATTCTATGCTAAAGAGCATCAGCCCATGCCTCTGAAGGAAGGCACTAGAGCAAGGCCTGATCACAGCAAAGGTATTCCTAAAGGAGGAAACTTTCTCTAAGATACATTGCTCCTAGGTTTTTAAGGTGAGTAGCAAACAATTACAAGACAAAGCAATGACATTTTCAGTTTAAAAGTACAGGTCTTACATATTTTAACTGCGAGGGCAGCCAGTGGATCTGTTACCATGGGGGTACCAAATCCACTTTCATTTTTACAACTACACTTCACACAGCTAGTATAGGATTCATGGGAGCTCATCTGGTGCCAAACCTCTATAACAAGTAAGATCTCATACCCGGATGGGTCCAATATAACCAGAAGCCACTGTGGGAGGAGTATGTGTAATACCAAGAGTGGGTTCGCCACCTCTATGGTTGAGGGTCCATCAGCTGTCTCTGCCCAATTATAGAACGTATACAGTATGCAGTTCAAGAACAAAGTGCAGAATATTTTCTTCCTGTTAACCAGTCATGTACGCTCACAAGCTGTCATCATGGGGCAGCACTGAAAGTCAAATACAGAAACAGCCAGGTTGACAATTTGTAGGAATAACAACTATCAACTTCACAATCCTAAAGCTAATTAGATTTAGCAATTGCCACTAAAATCAATGGGAATTTCTGGAACTTGCCATAGATAGAACCCAGATTGGCTGTGGAGAGGCCCCTATATCCTGTCCCCCCAGTGATCAGCACTCCCATCTGGTTTTGGACTCAGAGCTAAGAGATAAAAAGGAGAGGTGCCACCCATTTACTAGGACCCAGCAACCAAATCACATATTCTCCAACGTTTCACAGATGAAAACTGGGACACTTGTAGCTAAGCAACATCAGAGAGTGGTCAAGATGGCAAAAGTTATTAATGAAGAACACACATGCTAGTAAAGGCTGTTGCAGTTTACTTTTGCCTGAGTCTCCAGGGAAGGGCAAAATTCTGCCCTCTCTTCTCCTCTCCCCCCGCCCGAGTTCATTAGGTACAAATTACTTTTGCACTTCAAACTCAGTTTGTAGCAACTGAAGTAAGTTGAAGACAAAGAATGTGGGGGGAGGAGGAGAAACTGACATATTTTAACAGCAGCTGAAAAAGTGGGATGACAGAGGATTAATACACTGAGACAGTTGTAGGGTATGGAATCACCATCTTGCTGTTCTTTGGAAGAAAAGATTTGCAGTGGATGGAAGAGATAAGCTGACTTAAAAGCTAATGAATATATAGAGAGAAAGAGACATGGGATTGAGAGTGAGAGGGAACTGACTGAAGCCTGAATGATGAGCATCTAGCCTTGGCATTTTGTATTATTAGTGAACTGTGGCTTTTCAGTGCAGCTGGGATCCTGTTTGAATTTAACATGAGCACATCTTGTTTTGTTATTAACTACTGTCACATTGACATCAACCTATGGTAACCCTATGATTCAGAGACTTCCCAGTCACCCGCTTATCAACTGCGCTGCTCAGGTCTTGCAGATTCAAGGATGTGTCTTCCTTGATTGAGTCTATCCATCTGTAACGCAGTCTTCCTCTTTTCTTATTGCCTTCTACATAATCAGATGTTATTGTCTTTTCTAGTGAGTCATGTCTTCTCAGGATACAGCCAAAGTACCCTCTTTGAAAAACATTGCTGTGGTTCCTGATAATAATGTCCTGGGACATCCTATGGGTCAGGAAAATAGAGACACCATGACAGTATGACTGTTGTCTTACTCTCAGCTTGATGAAGTGCTGTTGTAACTATTGGACACACTATGTTGTTGAGGTGATTTCTGAGAGGGGCTGCAAAAATGACCTTGGGGACCTATGTATTGCCCACTTCTTTTCTAGATATTGTGGATGGAATGAGAATGTAAATATGCTTTTAATGAGTATTCTGGGGTAACAAAACTAGGCCTTAAAATATGGATGACTGTTGAGCATTTTTAATTTGAACAGATGAAGCTGTCATATATTGATTCGTATCACTGATGTACCTAGCTTAGTAGATTTCAATTATCCTGATATTTGTTGGCTGTCAAAGACTGCCAAGACCACAAGATCCAACAGGTTCCTCACTTGCCTTGCAGACAACTTCATGGTCCAGAAAGTGGAAGACGAAATAAGGGGATCAGCTATTTTAGATCTGATCCTGACCAATAGGGATGACCTTGTTGATGAGATGGAAGTAGTGGGATCCATAGTGGGGAGTGACCATGCTCTTTTGGAGTTTGTCATTCAGTGGGAAGGAGAAGCCAAGTGTAGCCAGACACGCATCCTAAACTTTAAGAAAGCTGGTTTCTGTAAACTTAGAGAGTTACTTGCTGAAATCCTGTGGTCAAGAATCCTAAAACAGAAAGGAGTTCATGACGGATGGGAGTTTCTTAAAAGTGAGATACTGAAGGCACAATTGAAAACTGTGCCAATAAGGAGGAAAAATGGCAAGTGTCTAAAGAAAATGGAATGGTTGATGAAAGAACTCTCAGCTGAGCTAAGTGTTAAAAGAAACATGTACAGGAAATGGAAGAATGGTGAAACCACCAAAAAGGAATTCAAGCAAATAGCCAGGATATGTAGGGAGAAGGTCAGAAAAGATAAAGTGCAGAATGAATTCAGGCTTGCCAGAGACATTAAAAACAATAAAAAGGGCTTTTTTTAGATATGTCCACAGCAAAAGGAAAAACAAGGAAATTATAGGGTCGCTGCGTGGAGAAGATGGCCAATTAATAACAGAGGGAAGAGAGAAGGCAGAACTACTCAACACCTTCTTTGCCTCAGTTTTGTCCCAAAAGGATAGAAGTACTCAACCTGGGGGATGGGGAGCAGATGAGGAAGGGGCGGGAAATGCAGCACAGAATAAGTAGAGAAGTAGTATAGGAATATTTGGCTAAACTAGATGAATTCAAGTCTCCAGTGCGAGATGAATTACATCCAAGGATATTAAAAGAACTGGCAGAAGTCATTTCTGAACCACTTGCAATAATCTTTCAGAACTCTTGGAGAACAGGAGAAGTTCCAGCAGACTGGAGGAGGGAAAATGTCATCCCCATCTTCAAGAAGGGGAAAAAAGAGGACCCAAATAATTATCACCTCGTCAACCTGACATCAATACTGGGTAAGATCCTAGAGCAAATCATTAAACAGTCAGTTTGTATGTACTTAGAAAGCAATGCTGTAATCACTAAAAGTCAACATGGATTTCTCAGAAATAAGTCATGCCAGACTAATCTTATCTCTTTTTATGATAGGGTTACAAGCTTGATAGATGAAGGGAATGCTGTAGACATAGCATATCTTGACTTCAGTAAGGCCTTTGACAAAGTTCCCATGACATCCTTACAAAGAAGCTAGTAAAATGCAGGCTGGACAGGGCTGCTGTTAGGTGGATTTGTAATTGGTTGACCGACTGCACCCAAAGGGTGATCACCAATGGCTGCTTTTGATCCTGGAGAGAAGTGACTAGTGGGTTGCCACAGGGCTCTGTCCTGGGCCCAGTGCTATTCAACATCTTCATCAATGACTTGGATGAAGGAGTGGAGGGCATGCTGATCAAATTTGCAGATGACACCTAATTGGGAGGGGTTGCTAATACCCCAGAGGACAAGATAAAATTTCAAAATGACCTTAACAGATTGGAGAGCTGGCCCAAAGCTAACAAAATGAATTTCAACAGAGAGAAATGTAAAGTCCTACACTTAAGCAGAAAAAATGGAATGCACAAATATAGGATGGGGAACATGTGGCTGGATAGCAATACCTGTGAAAGTGATCTAGGAATCTTGGTAGATCACAAGCTGAACATGAGTCAGCAGTGTTATGCAGCAGCCAAGAAAGCCAACATGATTCTTGGTTGCATCAATAGGAGTATGGTGTCTAGATCGAGGGACGTAATGGTACCACTCTATTCTGCTTTGGTTAGGCCTCATCTGGAACACTGTGTTCAGTTCTGGGCACCTCAATTCAAGAAGGATATCAACAAGCTGGAGGGTGTCCAGAGGAGGGTGACCAAAATGGTGAAGGGTGTGGAAGCAATGAATGGCTTAGGGAGCTGGGTATGTTTAGCCCGCAGAAGAGACGGTTAAGAGAGGACGTGATAGCCATGTTTAAATAGTTGAAGGGATGTCATGTCGAGGAGGGAGGGAGTTTGTTTTCTGCTGCTCCAGAGACTAGGACAAGGAGCAATGGATTCAAGCTTCAGGAAAGGAAATTCCACTTGAACCTCAGGAAGAACTTCCTTACAGTCAGAGCTGTCTGGCAGTGGAACATGCTGCCTCAGAGTGTGGTAGAGTCTCCTTCTTTGGAAGTTTTTAAGCAGAGGCTGGATGGCCATCTGTTGGGAATGCTTTGATTTGTGTTCCTGCATAGCAGGGGTTGGACTCGATGGCTCTTGGGGTCTCTTCCAACTCTATGATTCTATGTATCACTTATATCAAGTGTGCACAACATACACTGACTGATAGCAATTCCCCAGAGCTTCACATGGGACTCTTTCCCAGCCTTGTTGAGAGATTCTTGGGATTTTCCCTGGAAGCTTGTACACACAAAGCATGTGTTCAAACCTGAGCTGTGGACCCTTCCCTGAGCTATGGCCTGTCCCATATACCTGCACACAGGATCACTGCAGGATCGTGGAAGTGATGTTTCTCCATTTTCTCGTTTAACTATGAAGTGTAGTCCAGCTTCATTGCCTTGGTTTTGTTCGAGACACAGCCTACTGTTTGTCCAGTAAAGATAATATTTTTTGTCAAAAGATTGAAACTGTGCTCTTTCATCTGCTTCGACATGCATGAAGAAAAGATGGCGTTGGAGCATTTTCTAAAAAAAATGCAAAAAATTGTCTAAGATTTAAGTTGTCTCACTTTTCTTAAAAAGTTTGCAATAAAGGTATAGGAAAAACTAAAATGAAAAGGCAGTGTTTTGTTGTTAGTAGTGTAAGTGTATATGCACTATTAACAGGAATTGCTCCTTTATGAAATGAATGCATCATTTAGATTCTTGAAAAAAAACTACCCATTTCAGAGGTAGTGTGTTCCATTCCAGAAAGGTTTATCCACCTTATTCTAGATCGCAGGAGGACAACCATGGAAGACCTAGGGACCATATTAGCCCCTAGGTGACTTGGAGGGACACACTTGTTCTAAAAAAAATGTATGTATATTTTGGTCCCAAATTTATAGGGGACATGGGGGCATTTTTTGGATTTCTGCATTTCAAAAAATGCCAAGGGGCATCCAAACATGGTGGAAAAGCCCTCCATACTCCATAGAGTGCATTTGGGAGCATTCTAGAACAAAAAAAAATTGAAAAAATATATATTTGACACCAGGGAGCCATGAGGAGCCACAGGGAACATGCAGCCCAAGACTCACACTTTGCACATCCCTGCTCTAGATATACCTTTTACTGAATGTGCATTCTGCAAAGTTCATCAATGGCCCTTTCCACACCACATGGCTGCCCCACAGTCATGACATGATGGCAGCGCTCCACACATTGTTCCATTTCCGCCACCATCTTAATGTCGCATGAGCGCGGTATTTGTAAAACAGAAAAAAATCCGTTTTACAGTTACCGTTGCACTACACTGCTGCCTTTCCCGGCCATGCAGAAGGGTGGAAGCAAGCTGGTGATGCCTCCCTCCCCAGCGCAACAATGGCAAATGCCTGGCTGCGCTGCGGAAGGGAAGAGGCGGGACCAGAGCACTCCCCTCTGCAGCGACCAGGCAAGGTGCGGAGGGGAGCGTTCCTAGTGTGCTTTCCCTCCCTGCCAGGGCTGCAGCACAAGGATGTCTGGAGGGCCATAGGTTCCTCATCTCTGCTTTATGCCTTTTGCACAAGGCCTTATTATGAGTACTGCCACTTTCACCACAGATAGATAGGTAGATAGATAGATAGCAATTTGAATGATTAATATTTTACTGCTTCTCACTCTGTACCTGTCTTTTACATACAACTCTCTTTCTAACCTTCTGTTCCTTATTATTATATATTGTATATTTATTACTACTATTTCTGTGCACAATTTTGCCAGAGCACGAGAACTTTGTGCTTAACAGTTCTAGAATAAATCTAAAATAACAATCTAAAACAACATAAGTCTACAATAACAATCTCCTACTAAAATGCATTTTCTCTCCTCTTCCATGGCCTCTATCTATACTTTTCTAAAGCGCAGGACAGAGGGGACAAAGTTTAAGAAGGAAAACCATTCCTGCAGAGGGCACCTGAAAGATGAGAAATGGGTGGGTATTGTATTCCAAACTGCCCCAAGTGGCTTTCCTTCTGTAGGAAAAAAACATCCACATTTGCATTTCTCCACTCTCAATGGACAGCAACTTGAAGTGCCTTATAGGCCCTTTCCACACATGGGCGGAGAAACGGGGGAAGCCACACTAAAATGGGGCTTACCTTACTCCGTCGCCACGTGGAACAGCGCGAGTTCGCTGCTCCACACTAGTCGGGCATTCCGTTGCGTCCGCAGCGTTGGGCAGTGCCCAGAATGGCAGCTTTCGACTGGCAGAGGCTCTCCGCCAATCGGAGAAGCTCGCCAGCCGGAAGCCCGCCCCCCGGCCAGTCTGCAGGCGCACACTTGCGTGCACCTGCAAATCCACAGGGGCGCTGCAACGGAACTGGACGGGGCTGCACGCCCCGTGCTTTTTAAAAACCACAAAACAAGTGGTTTTCAAAAAGCACATGGCGCCGCCACTTCCAGTTGCCCCTGCGTGGATTGGGGTGTGGAACTACACAAAAGTAGTCCGCCCCAATCCACATTATGGTGTAGACGACCTCCGTCAGAGGTCGCTGTACATCATTTTTTTAACCCCGTGTAGAAAGGGCCATACTCTGATACTAAACCTTTTCAGAGAAGTATTTAAAGAAGCTTCACATATGCAAAACAAAGGTGTGGTTTCTCAGTTGGGCTTGATGGCCATTTATACAGATTGTTAATGAACAAATAATTACTTACATCTCTTTCATCTCTTGACTGTTTAAGTTGGTCTATAATTGAATCCTAATGAGAGGAGAGGGAAAGCAAAGATTTACCATAACGACTATGGTCTTGTAAAGAATGGCTCACAAAGCAAGTAAAGGCACAGAAGAACTTCACATCAGGCTTACTTGGCATCTACTTAGTATATAAATGACCTGCACTTTTCCAGATTTTGAGCCAGTGATTCATATTTCATAGAACTAATCATGCCTGGATCATTTTGTTGTTGTTGTTGTTGTTGTAGCTGTGCTGTATTTGTTTTAATTTACAAGCTATCTTGAGTTCTAGGGCCTTTCCGCACTACACTGTTATAGTGCTCTTATTACATTTTCAACATTCCGTGGGTTTAGAGAGAGGCATTTAGAATTCTTAGCCAGAGAGCTCTTGGACTTCAGTAAACTACAAGCCTCAGAATTCCACTGAATGTTGAAAGTGGAATAATAGCACCATAACAGTGTACTGCGGAAAGGCTTCTAGTTTTGTGGGAGCCCTGTGTGTCATAGGCCCAGGATATCTGAAGGACTGTTTTCTCTTTATGAGCCTATTAGAACTCTAAGATAATCTGGATTGACCCTTCTCTCTTTCCTACCACCTTCTCAGGCTCATTTGGTGGAAACAAGAGAGAGGACCTTCTCAGTGGTTGCTCCCAGACTATAGAACTCCCTCCCTACGGAGGCCAGAATGGCCCCATCCTTCCTCTTCTTCAATCAGCTAATTAATTGACTCGGGTGGACTTTTAATGCTATGCAGTCCCGTTTTAAGGTTTGTATGCTGTCTTTTAATGAATGCTAATATTTTTAATGCTTATTGTTTTAACTTCATTATCATAATTTAATTGCTTTTATATTTTTAAATTTGTAATTAATATTGATATTTATATTGAAGCTTTTTGTATAGTTTTGATTCGTATGTTTTTAAATATAGCGTTAACCATCTTAAATCTCTTTATTGAGAGAAAGGCAGGACATAAATTCATCATCATCATCATTATCATCATCTATAATAACAATCAATCGTAGGCTATTTCTGCACTACACTGTTATAGTGCTATTGT
The DNA here is from genome assembly GCA_948474755.1 of Ctenosaura bakeri. Classification (NCBI taxonomy): domain Eukaryota; kingdom Metazoa; phylum Chordata; class Lepidosauria; order Squamata; family Iguanidae; genus Ctenosaura; species Ctenosaura bakeri. The sequence goes on along the minus strand of CAOLHI010003279.1, from coordinate 125,990 downwards.
TCCACTTTCAACATCCTGTGAAATTCTGGGGTTTGTAGTTTACTAAGGCCCTCTCTGCAAACCCCAGAATTCCATAGGATGTTGGAAATGGGATAATAGCACTATAACAATGTAGTGCAGAAATGGCCCTAGTCTCAAGTATTCAATTAACTGCTTCTTTGCTTGTGTATTTTGTTAACAAAAGTATGTTAATAAACATGTGTATTACTGTTAAACATGACTTTTCAAAATTAAACATTGTCAATCTGACCTAATATGTGTGCAAACACAGTAACTGGCATCCCATTAAAGGCATATGCAGGTATAAATTAACTATACACATGTATATTTCCATTTTGAGTCACTGTGGAGGTTGGTATTCCCTTCTTCCCTCTGCATTGATCAAAGCTGCCTAAATGTACCACAGAACGTCTGAAGCCCCACCCACGGCCATTTGTGCCTGGAGGAAGGGAGGATCACAGCAGTGTCTGACTTTGCCTCTGTAGCAAGACATGAAATTATTGCATCAGTTCCTGAGACCTTCGTACGGCCCCAGTGGACCTCAGTAGCTAGTGCTATCACTTTGCATCTGGCTATGGGACACTTCTACCAAACCCCTCCTTGACTTTCCTCTAAGCATAACTGGCCATTGATGGGGGGCTTCAGTGGGTCTCTGGTACTTTCCCAGTGTGTGGTAGTGACAGCAAAAGACTGAAAAAAACTAAATATGGAAGGTACATTATTTGAGTCACTACCGAAAAGTGATTGTTTTTACTTCATTACAGGGTAATTATCACCATCACCAAATAATTAAGAGTAGATAATGAGTTTCTTGGTTACAGACCCTGGCTTATAAGCATGCTGGAGATCTAGCAATGTTCAGTATAGAGATAAAAGTACTAGGTACTGAATGTCCTTTAAAGAAAAAACAACAACCCTGAACTAAACACTAAATGTGCAAAGAGGTCACAACATGGTTCAAAATCTTAGGACTATGGGGAGCATGAAACATAACACATAATAGTCCTTCCTTGCTTGTGAACATTAAACTGAATGCAGCTGAATGCAGTCTTCCTCAATCTAGCAGCGCCACATGTCTTTGACTGCAAGGTCCATCATCACCAATCAGCAGGTTGATGGCCTATGCTGGCTAGGAATGGTCAAAATTAGCATGCAATGCATATGATGGTAAAAGGTTGAGGAAGACAGCCATAAGATACAAATAGTGAGGCTGAGTTCAGTTCTAACATCCAGCATGGCCATGTCTTCACAACATTTTAGTCTTGAAAAATGGTTGTTATTTGGTCATTACATACCCTTAATGACTGAAAATTTGGTTCATGACGTGCCTGCAAAGAGAGTCATTCAATGTGTTAACATTTGTATTCTCTTACGATATACTATAACTATTATTTTAACTATGAGTTATCCCTTGCCAAAAGTAGTTAACTTCCAATCAAATTGGGATGAGACAGAAGAATGATCCTAATAACATAGCTGCTCAGTGCAAAGTTTGCATTGTCACAAACCTTCCCCATATTAGCTTTCCATATCTTGCTGTGCTAGAATCTCATTCTCTTCTCACAGGATATAAGCTTCATCTGAGGATTTGGAGCAAAAAGTCAACCACCAGTTTTGAGGAAATAACATGGTTATTGTGCAACGTGTGTGGTGCTTCTCCAAGACTTAGTTTCCATTTAGAATTCATTAAGTTCTTATTAAGTCATCATCACATTGCAACATAAGTTTGCCATGTGAAGGAAAACTCACATTTCTCCCAATACTGGGACACAAGGAAGCTCACAACTTGATTTACACAAACAACAAACACATGCTACATCAGTTTGGGGATATAAATTGATCCTTTCAGAAAAAGCAGGTGAGAATTTTAGTTGGTGGCATCAACAGAAGCTTTTATACCAATTCAAACAGCGAGAACTGGGGGAGGGTGTGGAATCCAGATGTCCTAAAGAAGAGGGCAAAGGTTCTCTGTGTTCTCTTTCTATGGTTCCAGTCCAAAACAATATCACCCCCCATACCTGCTATTTACTTTAAAAAATACACCTACACACAAAATTGGTAATGATGTGAATGCACTCATTACTTACATTACTTCTGTTATATCTAATTTAGCATTAAATATAATCATTCCAGATTTTTTAAGTGTCTGATTCCAGAATTTCCCATTTCTGTGATTAAATTACAGAGTACTGTAATTGAACCAAGCTGTTGCATAGTCTTCAAGGATTCAAACTGGCCAATACTAAGGCTATAGAACTGACTTAAAATTGCGGACTAATTCTCAAAAATGAATGAATGAATGTGGCTATCCATAAAAGCCCAGGTTGGGCAAATCTATATCAAGGTTCAAAACAATGTACTTTTAGCCTTCTATATGTGTTTCATTGGTTCTCTACCCAACCCCAGACATAATATAGTTTTAGTTACCTTCAATTTTTTGGATGTGTTGGTCAACACCAAACATTCATCTTCTGTCCTTTGGGTTAAAGTAACTAGATGTTTGCCACTCCTGTTTCCTAAAAAAAAATATATATATATATAAAATTCCTTGTACAAATGTTGTACAATTTAACAGATGTAAATCAAACAATGGAGGGCAGAAATTAAAATAATTATTTGGGGTTACAATAGTTTTATTCATTAGAATAGGAACTGTGTTCCTATATAAGTCAGATGACATTTAATTTTAATCTTTAAAATATTCAACCTTAAAAAAAAAAAGAATAGGACATACATATGTTTGTAGAAAAGGGATGGGGAACACATGACCTTTCAGATGTTATAGGACTGCAACTCCTCTTAGTCTTGACCTTTGACTATGCTGACTAGGGCTGTTTGGAGCAGCAGTCCCACTAATTCTGGTGGACCACATGTTCCCCATGTTTTCTATAAAGCAGCGGCAAATAACTCCATACAATATGTGTTAAAGAACACAACTTGGAGCTAGAATCTGATTGATCATAAACAAAATCCTCCTGATCACAAAACTCTTCTGAGATGGAATCTCTCTCCATGAACTCTGTTTGTGCTTGTCTCACCATCTGGTTTTCATCTTGCTTCTCTTCCATGTCTGATTTTATCTCTCTCACTGTATCTTCTATATGTCTCCCTTTCATCTCCCATTTCAGTTCCTTGAACTCTTGTCTTACTATGTCATTTATGCTCTTGAATTTTCCTCCATAGTCCATTGCTGAACATCCTCTAACTGTTTCAGGGGAGGTTCTATTTTTAACTTAATCCAGCAGTGGTGGTGGTGGTGATTAATAATAATAATGATGATGATGATGATGGTGATGATGATGATGGTAATAATTCACTTCCCTGGAGTTTTAGTTAGAGGCATCTAACATCCGTCTGATAATAACTGTACTTTCTCATGCTATGATTTCCTTTTTAGAGACCAGTGCCTTCTTGCAAGAAAAATGCAGTTCAATCTGCTCATAAAGAATATGCACTTAAATCCTTAGTTGTCCTGTTTTTAAAATGTCAGCACCCAAATTTCAAATTCAACTTTCCTGGTCTTATGGGGCAAAGAGAATTACTCAGTTCTTGATTGTAGAAAAAAAACAGCTGCAAAGGCTATCCTTTGTTCCATCATTATCACAAGGGTTCTTCATTTTTGTGACTTCAATGTTTAATTAGAAGTTGTTGTTTTTTTAAAAAAGTAGGTTTCTGGAACAGAGCTGTCAAATCTTCCAGTCTAAACAGCTGTATTTCATGGCAAGGGCAAGGTGTTACTCTCTAGGTCCCTCCCATTCACAGTGTATTTTGGAAGAAGTAAATGCATATAATGGGAATTCCAGACCCAAATAGTTAATCTCCAACTCTCCTTTTATCCAGAGATGGAATACGAACTCAAGCCAGAGATCCCTCTGGGCAGCACTCTACTATGAAAACTCTCCTGGCTGCTGAGCAGCTGCTAGGAGCTGCTGCCCACTGGTCTGCTGAAGTTGACTCCTGAGACTTTTGTCTCTGTGAATGGCACTGAATTGAGTTGAGTTGTTTTACAGTGTCTGTATTCACTTAGAGGCTGCCATGACGTTACAATGTATGGGTGTCTATTGTGCATTAGTAGCCAGTGGAGTGACTGATGTACCATGGCCCAGTGCACAATGGGCACCAATGCACATTGGGGCTTTTCCTCAGTGATCATCAGGACACTGGTTAGGAAGAGCTAGAGGACAGTGGGAGCACCTGATGCACATTAGTAGTCCCTGATTCCACTTTATTTTTATTTATTACTGTTTATTTTCTCTTTGTTATTTATTGGGAGATTAGGATTGATAACACAGTGGCATAAAACCCAAATAAAAATTGCAACCCTGTCCAAAAATGTCTAAACAATTCCCTTAAAAATAACTTTTAACATAGCTAGGAAATACTATTAAATTACACCAACCAACGAACTTTATTCTTACCTGTTATGTTATTTTTGATATCTGGTTTTGTTCCAACTTTATTACTCCCAAAGTTACTCATTATAGATAACAATGTTACCTGGTCTCTCTTTAGGTTAGGTAACCTGTGACCTTGAAGCTAATACTGGACTGTAGTTCCCAACAGCCATAACCAGCATAGGCAATAGTGAGGGTTTATGGGAGCTGTAGTCTGGTAGCATCCTGGGGAGTTATAATTTGCAGCCCCTAATCTGGACTGTGTAGGTTGATGTGAATTGTAAATGTTTATCTTAAAGTTGGGAGTTATATTGCCAATACAATACTATATATATTCACTCAAAAGTAAGCCCCATGGAGTTCAGTGAAGCTAATTCTTAAGAATCTGGGCATAGCATTGCAGCCTGAAGAGCCTACTAGTCCTTTCCAGCTCATGAATTTCAGAACAAAGATAATCTAACAACTCAAAATGCAAATCAAACAAACTGAAACCAATTGTTTCTCCAGGGCTATAAACAAACCCAGGATAGAGTCCTTTGCCACTGCTATTGTTTCTGACATGTTTGTACATTAACTAAAGTCATGAACTAGATTATTCTTATGGTTGCAAAAAGGTATCTTGCATTTCTCTCCCCAGTAGTATAGCTGCATGCAACATGCTCCCTTATTTCAGTATCTGGAATGCCAAAAGTGGTCCATCTCAGCTTTGGACAATAGTGAAGAGCTCTAGTGGGATGCTTTGAAAGCATCACAAAGAAGTACATTTTTTAAAGACAGGCCTTTATATCACCGAAAGTCAAACTAATTCTTACTTGGATCATGGAAGTAGTCTATCTGAGTTTCCAAAGTACAACCTAAATAAAACAAAAACCAAAGCATTAGAGATTGTCTAGGCATCTATAATTCCTCTAGACCAGGAAAGACAAAATGTGCCCCTCTGGCTGTTGTCAAACTGCAGTTTCTAGAAGCCCCAGACAGCATAGCCAGGTGAAGAAAGCTGGGAGGTTTAGTCCAACAATATGTTGGGGTGGGCTTTGCCGTGCATTTATTACACCATGGCAAGCACCACTATTGTTATCCTCTTCCCTTTCCTTGTTGCATTATGGATAAGGTCTACTGATCAGGGGGGCAAGCCAAAGTCTAGATCCTGAAAATGTTACTTTTGGGGACTGTAAGATCAGAAACTCCCAGCCTTCAGGGACACTGGTCAGTTAGGAAAGTTAGTAGAAAAAGAGTTGATTTATTTTGTTAACTATTAGGAGCTAAACAATCTGTGAACTCTTCACAGCCCTCAGGTAAAAAATCTATTTCAATTTCATTTCAGTTAGAAGAAGGAAATTATTTCTTTTAAAGTTGTGTAAATGTAAATTAAATTCCTGTACTAAAAACTTTATTAGAATAAAGCTGGAAAATGGAATTTAGAATTTAACTCCTCTCTCCCCTAACCGTTGTTCTGTTTAAACTTCAGAGAAAAAAAAAGACAGCTTTGTAAATTTTTGAAAAACTGAATTTTTCACTCACCCCACCAAAACCCTTTCTCTTGTTGCCCTTTATAACCTCATCTCTTTACTCTCTACTCCATTCATATATTTAATCTATTTGGTTAGACTCTATTGTCTAAAACATAATTCCCTAAACCTGAAGGACAAACAACAAGCAGGCGTAATTTGTGCAAAAATCCAAGGGAATTAGGCTTTGCAGTATTTCCAGCTAGGAAGTATAATGTTTGTTGGCCTTTTAGCACAACCCCACTGTCTCTCTTTTAATTAATAAATTACTTAATTAACTTAATTAAGTTAATGCTGAAATTCCAACATAGCCAAGCACTTTCTTTTTTAAAAATATAATTTAACCAAGTTATTTCTTTTCGTTAGAAAATTTATAACTTAATTGATAACTTTAATTGATTTTTACTAGTTAATTCTTTTTACTGCCATTGATCATGCAGGCTGGGGAATGCCAAGAACTCAAGTTTTAAAAAAAATCTTTTTCTAACCCCTAAGAATTTAAGTCTGCAGGACAATAAGACTGGTTTTGCTGTCTGGGACATTCTGAAAGCCTTTTTCCCTCCAGCCTTTGCCCATTTCAGTTTGCATTACTATAATTCCCTTCACATGAAACATTTCTTTCATAACTAGGTCTCAGTGTAAATAGATGTTATGTCAAAATATTTAACTCTCTGTTTAACTCTCTGTTCTTTTTTCTTTTCTTTCCCTTTTTCAGTTGTAAGTAAGCGAACAACATGTGCTTTTTGTTTTGTTTAGCTCCTGTACTGAGGAAAATTTAGTCTTCAAAAAGCTGGCTGGATGGGAGGGAAGGTTTAACTCTCTTGTAAGTCAGGCCTTAGTGTGCTTAAAGAAAACATTTTTACAAGTGGGTACTACATATTTAGGACAAAGTGGGTGCTACACATTTAGGACAAAGGCCAGCAACTGTCAGGGGTTTGAGAGCCTCATTGCTGCACCCTTGCTTGCAAAAAACAAATAAAACAACAATAAGAATAAAAAAATAAAACTAAAGTTAAAAAAATTAAAAATCCAAAATTGTCCACAACTGCCCACCAGTGTGTATGTGGAGCAGTTTTGCCCCTTTTTTCCTCTCCCCACCCACCTGTGTTAAGCTCAGAAGAAGCCTGTTTTACAATAGGAAGTGACCTGGAAATCAGACTTAAGTAAGTTCCTGTTAGAAAAAGAACCTCTCCTGGGCCTAAAACATCCAGTAAAACAGCCCTCAGGGGCCACATGCAACCCATTGAACATACCTTCCCCACTCTTGCCTTAGGAGAAGGATTGTGTCTGAATGTTAAAATAAACATTAAGGGAAAATATAAATTCTCTGTGATTTTTTCCTGCCACAGCTGTATTTCCTCAGAAATATATGTAGAAACACTCAGACTTGCAAATTAAGCCCATGTTTACTTTCCCATTACCAATCACAACACTTATTGAAGATACTCAAAAATGTGCAAAATATATTGCTGAGGAAACCCATGTGCTATGACAGATGTTTTTCATTTCTTGAGAAATGACTTTGTGCTCACATTTGCAAAAAAAGACTGATAAATACATTGAGTCTTCACTCTCATGATACTTTTTTACATGGACCTGCATGGTGTTATCTGTGTACACCAAGCCAATGCAATGTCACTATGAGATGAGATGAGATCCAGGGAAATTGGAGGAAGTGGGAGTCGCTTTAGAGTGGCCTAGTGGGAATTGAAAGTACCAGGTCATTTAAATTCATTTTAAAAATAATAAATTTTGACATTAGCCCTAGTGGGTCCATGGGTATCAGCCAGACTTTGTTGTGTTCTGACATCAGATCTGAAAAGTTATCTAGGCAAAGAGAAAAGGGCTAAAGCTGAGGTGAAAGCAATGTAGTCTTCAGATGTTGCTGGACTGCAACTCTCAGCAACTCCAGCCAGCAGAGCTGCTAATGAATAATGAGGAATGGTGGATGTTAAGGTGCAACACCTCTGAAGGTTTACATGGTTCCTATCACTAACATAATGGCCCTAAATTCAGTTCTTAGTCCCAGCTAGAGTAAACCAATTAAATTAATGGGAATTTAATAAACAGAGGATTACATAAATTCCCTTGGTTCAATTGATCTACTCTAGTTGACCAGTTGAGGTCAACTAACCTATATCTGATTGTTTGAAACTAACAATTTAAGTCATGAGGGACAACTAGGTAAGGAGAGAACATATTCTGAAGCTTCTGCAAGTTGAAGCACAAAACATCTGAAAGACCAAAACATTATTTTAAGTTCTCAGGTATGCTTCACCCCAGTGCCTGATAGCCTTAAAAACAAAAACAAAAAAACCTAACATTCAAAGTTGGGAAAATTTTCAACAAGTGATCATAAATCTAAAAACTTTTCTCCATATCATCATGAACCCTGCAAATGAACAAAATACCTTCTGCATTCTGATATTCATGGAGAAATATGCCTTGTTTCTTGAACTCTACTACTTTATTCTCTTCTGTGTATAATACACCATATCTTTGGCGGACAGGATTTCCTGAGCCTCCAGCATTTCTCAATTCCTGAAAAAAGAAACAGACTAAACTTTTAATGAAACACATCTTTTTATGGTATTACCTAATTGGACTAAGAGAGCAACCATAAAGAAGACATGCGCCATAGTCCAGGCACTCTGCTATGCACATATTTTTCTTCCTTTTCATGAGTTGGAGGTAAAGTTAGCATATATAGTGATGTTTCATTTCTTGCAAAGAAACTTTGCTGATTAGAAAACTCTTTCCTGAATGTTCAGTTCTTTTCCACACTGCCAGAATGCTTTTTATTACCCATGTTGTTGCCTTCAAGCTGACTCCAATTTATCACAACTCTATTATAGAATTGTCTTGGCAGGATTCATTTGGAGGAAGTTTGCCACTGCCTTCCTCTAAGACTGAAACCATTTCCGCCTTACACTGTTATAGTGCTATTATTTCACTTTCAACATCCTGTGGAATTCTGGGGTTTATAGTTTACTGAGGCCAAAGAGCTCTCTGGCTGAGAATTCTAAGTGCCTCTCCCTAAACTGCAAACCCCAGAATTCTATAGGATGTTGAAAGTGGAATAATAACACTATAACAATGTAGTGTGGAAATGGCCTCTGAGAGAGAGTGGCTTGCCCAAGCTCACCCAATTGGTTTCTGTGGCAGAGTGGAGATTAGAATGCTGGTTTCCTAGTCCAGTATTCAGAACACTGAATCACACCAGCTCCTTTTCACAAATAGGGATAGTCACATCACAATGCAAAGCTGATGATGTCATATTGCCCTGGAGGACTGTTTCTGACCTGAAGCCTACTGAATCCTACTGGTTAATCTCAGTTAGAACAGATGCACTGAACTGATTGTTGAACGGTAAGTCAACATGTAGATAAATCCCATTGTTCCTGTGTGTCTGTTCTGACTGGGAGTAAAAACAAGATGCAGGTGGTGATCTTAAAACAAGCAAACAATAACACTGAATATTATTTATTTACCCTTTTGTTTGTTACACATATTTTCGGAGCCTGGAATATTAACTTTTAAAAGTAATTGGGGGTGCCATTATTCATCATAGTTTTTAAAAGTAATCCATTTTCATTACTTCTTTGGCCATTTCTGTACGAGACTGTTATAGCGCTATGATTCTGCTTTCAACATCCTGTGGAATCCTAAGGTTTGCAGTTTAGGGAAGTGCCAGCCAGTGTCGTGCAAAAATGGTCTTAGTATCTGGGAAAGTTGCTGTATGTGTTATTTATTGTACTGCTTCTTACTTTTTCATTACTTTCCATGACCTTCTAAAAGGAAAATACCTTCAGATTTCAAGTAATGCCATAAAACATTAAAAATTCCTATCAAAATCTCTCTAAAATTTTCCCTTTAAATTAACTTTTGAAAGTAGATGCAACCTATTAATTGTCATTCAACTCAAATATCATTCAGACTTTGGAAATCTACTTGGCTACACTCTTGTTATGCCCAACAATACCTACTTACAGGTAACAACAATACCTGTGACTCATAGCTTCTGAACTCTGAGTTATTTCATTCAGTCTTTTTGATATATGCCCAGGGAGATTAACAAAAATAGTACAGTGGGCCCTCAGTATCTGCTAGGATTTGGTTCTAAGACCCTCTATAGATGGCAAAATTCATGGATGTTCAAGTCCCATGATGTACAATTGGGTAGTAAAATGGCACCTTTTATATAAAATGGAAAAATCAAAGTTTGCTTTGTGGATTTTTTAAAAAATATTTTCAAGCTGTGGTTGGTTGAATCCATGAATACAGAATCTGTGGATATGGACTGTACATCCACTGAAACACTGAATACAAATCTATCTATAATCATCAGCTACCTGACACAGAATCATAAAAACAGCATCAAGCAGTCAGATTGATATTCCATCTGAAAGGCTTGAGTGTTTTTTTTTTAATTTATTTTATTTTTTATTTTTATTTTATTTGAGTCTTCAAAACAGAACAGGTAGTGATTTGGGCATAAGATGAATCTCTCTGAGAATGTTCTGCATTTGAGCTGTCAACACCACAAATGCCCTTTCTATCATAGCTTCATCTGTTTTATCAGATACCACCTACAGGACACAGCCAATCCTCCACTTGAGTATAGGAACGAGTGATACAGCTAGACCACAGTCTTTATTAGGTTAGAGTGAGTGTTTATAAGATGGTCATTATGGATTACTTTGGTTGTGAAGGACATACCTAAACATTTCTCTTCTCCCCTGTTACCTTGCCATTTCTATGCATTACAGCTGCTTTGTTAAAACAAACCAAGAAGGGGCTGGCAGGCCCCTCCCAAAACTGCAAACCCCAGGATTCCATAAGATGTTGAAACTGGAATCATAGCGCTGTAACAGTCTAGTGCAGAAATGACCACAGTTCTTTGCTGATGTAACCCTGTGAATTATTGTTTTGGTCCAGGGGGTAGGGAAATCCTAAAGAAGGGCCTGGTTTTACTAGGTGAGTGCAGAAGGAAAGGAAGAGCTAGAGAAGACCTGCAGGTACCAGGTCTAAGGATTTGGCCCTTTGCACTATAAAAAAGGTAGCTGCATTTTCAATTGTGTATTTACAAAGGGACAATTTACAAGGTGCAAGTATTTGCAGACTTTGCTGTTATGTAGTTACAAGGGTGAATTCTTTGTAGTGGAATTCCTGTATGCATTTACATCTATGTGGTATCTTTTCTTTAGGGCTTTAAGGTTGCGTACAAATGTTGCACCACTGACAGAATAGTTCTGAAATAAAGTCCTGCATTGGCACCTCACTGGATGCATGGATGATTTGAAACAGTGCATATGTGTCAAATTTAATATATAACTTATCGTATTGTTGCTAAATACAAACTGATATATTGGTGTTTAAACTGCAATATTCAATTGTAGCTGGCCCCATAGAACCCAAGAAAAGGTACACTAACATATATTTAAAATACTCCTGAGTATGCGCAGTGTTGCATTTTAAACTCACTTAAAACATAGCACTGAAAGTATTGTCAAGGAGAGGAACCGTGGGATCACTTCCAACTTGATTGTTTTACTATTATATGTTTCTATGATTGCAGGAATAAAGTGCCTTCATTTTTACGTAAAGGCATTTAGTTGAGAATAAGAATCTTTAGATGAAAGGAAATAATATATTTTAAAAGCAAAGACAATAAACCGAGTAACTGTAGCCCTAACTATACAGTGTTTGTCAAAATAAGAAGGAAGGTATCTTAGAATAATAGAATCATAGAGTTGGAAGAGACCACAGGGGCCATCCAGTCCAGCCCCCTACTATGTAGGAACACACATCAAAGCATTCCCAAAAGATGGCCATCCAGCCTCTACTTAAAAACCTCCAAAGAAGGAGACTCCACCACACTCCGAGGCAGCATATTCCACTGCCGGACAGCTCTGACTGTAAGGTAGTTTTTCCTGAGGTTCAGGTGGAATTTCCTCTCCTGCAGCTTGAATCCATTGCACCTTGTCCTAGTCACTGAGCAGCAGAAAACAACCCTGTTTTCTCTTTGATACGACATCCTTTCAAATATTTAAACATGGTTATCATGTCCCCTCTTAGCCTTCTCTTCTGCAAACTAAAGATACCCAGTTCCCTCATAGGGCATGGCTTCCAAACTCTTCACCATTTTGGTCACCCTCGTCTGGACACATTCCAGTTTGTCAATATTTTTCTTGAAATGAGGTGCCCAGAACTGGAGAAAGTATTCCAAATGAGGTCTGACCAAAGCAGAACAGAGTGATACTATTACTTTCCTGTATCTAGACACCATGCTCCTATTGATGCAACCAAGAATTGTGTTGGCTTTCTTGGCTGCTGCATCACATGTTCAGCTTGTGGTCTACTAAGACTCCTAGATCCCTTTCACATGTACTATTGTCCAGCCAGGTGTCTCCCATCCTATATTTGTGCATTTCATTTTTTTTTGCCTAGGTGTAGGAACTTTCTCTCTATTGAAATTCATTTTGTTAGTCTTGGCCCAGCTCTCCAATCTGTCAAAGTCATTTTGAATTTTAATCCTGTCCTTTGGGGGATTAGCAACCCCTCCCAATTGGGTATCATCTGCAAATTTGATCAGCATGCTCTCTATTCCTTCATTGTCATTGATAAAGATGTTGAATAGCACTGGGCCCAGAACAGAACTCCGTGGCACTCCACTAGTCACTTCTTTCCAGGATGAAAAGCAGCCAGTGGTGAGCACCCTTTGGTTCGGTCAGTCAAACAATTACAAGTTCACCTGACAGTAGCCCTGTCCAGCCCACATTTTACTAGCTTCTTTGCAAGAATATCATGGGGAATTTTGTCAAAGGCCTTACTGCAGTCAAGAAATGCTACATCCATAGCATTCCCTTCATCTGTCAGGCTTGTAACTTTATCATAAAAAGAGATAAGATTAGTATGGCGTGATTTGTTTTTGAGAAACCCATGTTGACTTTTCCATAGCAAGCAGGAACAACCTCAATGAACCCTGAAACGTCCATGGCACAGCGAAAGGCTATTTGCCCTTGCACACATCACCTACTGCTCTGTGGGTAGTTAATCTGGTGAGACTGCATGCCACTGGACTGCAGCCCTGAGGTCTATACATACATGCACCACTTGAAAGAACCAGGACTTGTATATGCCTGTGTCCATGAAGGAAAAGAATAGTCCCCAAAAGCAAACTTTGCTGCAGGGGCAGAGAATAAAGCTCCAAGTGTTATCTGTTTAGTTTTTGAAGTGCTACCTATGAACTCTTGTGGTTTATGATCACTCTCAAAAATCAAGGATTGTCAGAACTGGGATATAAAAGGAACATTCAGCTGGGGACACACACTATAACATATAGATTTCTTGCTCTATGATTTACAATGGTGATTTTACTTAGGAATACTAGGCATTCCCAGAAAGGCTGATTTTATGGATCTAGTTTTAAAACAATCAGTATTACAGAACTGTCATTTTAAAAACACTGCCAAGCTACATTTATAGGCAGAAAACTATTTGAATTATAGTTAAACATTCTGGCCAAAATGGTAGAAATGTCATTCTCACTAAATTATATCAGTAGTAATAAATGGGAATCATGGACATAGTTAGGCAACATGCACACAAATAAGTGTGGGTGTTCATTTGTAGAAATAAAGATAGATATGTTTTTTTAAAATCCTTTAACATTTTGCACTCAGCCAAAATGAAAACTCACTTCTATACTTACAGCACTTGTAGATCGATATCTTCGTGTTCTAAGTATCCTTGTTGTCCTAGGTGATTTTTGCTGGAGCTGCTAAATGAAAACAAGGGAATACTTAGTTTAAACACATGAGAAATTAGCAGAAATGTTTAATGTTCTTCCACTTTGCTGAAAGTGAAAATTCATTCTCCAGCTTACTTGATTTGGAGATCCTTTGCTTCGCATTCTGCTGCCTCTTGACTGATCCAGTTGTGTACTCTGCTGCTAGAACAAGGACTCCCAATTTATTACGGTAGTAGAAATGGTGGCTGAATGTCAGAAGCAGGGTGGGCGGAGGCAAGACAGACATTGATGAGGAAAGAGTTGAAATGCAAATAAGTAGCAGGATCTTGAGACTGTTTGATTCCTGGAATTCAATCCTCACCACTTTTTCTGGGCACGTATCACACATGTCCTACCAGAATATAATGCTCCTCTCCAGGAAATTGAAAAGGGGCTGTTAAAAGGCTAGACCAATGGAATAGGGTGGGTGAATTTGGCAGACATACTTAAGACTAAAATAGTAACAGAGAGGAGGAACATTACTCATTTAAATATCACACTTAGGCTGGAATCAATTCAGCTCCAGACAGGCTGTTACTTTTTATTGACTTTTTCAAACTAGATTTACGTCAATCCTGCCACGCTGAATGAGGGATTCTGAGAGCTGTATCTTGAAAACAGACTTCTTTTCTTTAGAATCAGCAGGTACAGATAGAATTCAAAAACCCATGTTGAAAGTTTGTTCTAAGATTGCTGTAAAGAACAGTTAATGAGGCCAGAACATCTACTTCACAAAATACCAAGTATGCTAGTCATATTGTTACGCTAGGAAAGTTAAAGATAAAAGCCTACAAAGTAGTGGCGGGTGGTGAATCATCACTTCAGCCACCTGCAGCTTGCTATACCTGTAAAGATGTGAAGGTTGCGGGAGCGGAATAGAGGGACAATGGCAAGGGGAAGGGGTTATCCGTGTCTTTTCCTGAGGGCTTTTCTTCTTGAAAAATTGGAAGAAATGGAAATTGAAAAAAAGGGAAAGAAAAATGGGGTTTTGGAATATTTGCTTTTAAAATGAAAAATAAAAAAGTTTAAGACCGAGGCCCTTTTCGCATTGAGGCTTCTCGCGCGAGCGGGGAGGGCGACTCGCGCAAGAAGCCTCCTCCGGGAGGCTGCTGCTTCCCTCCTCGTTCCTTCCGCAGGTGCTTCCTGCTGGCGCATCCGTCGCGCTAGCGCCCCGCCCCTTCCTTCCGCAGGGGCCTGTGGGAGCTGTAGGCACCGCGGAGAGAAGGAAGCACGACCCGGCCACCTCCCCAACGCGCCGCACAGCAGGTAAGCGCGCATGGGCGCGGGAGCGTTGTGCGAGCGCGGGTGATTTTCGCTTCAAAGCGAAAATAAAAAAAACCGCGATCGCGCCACTGCAGCCCCGTGAGCGCGGCGGAAGTGGGAGTGCGTCATGCAGAGCGACGCTCCCACTCCCGCGAGGCTCATGGGGCTATTTCGCAAGAGAAAGCCCGTGCAAAAAGGGCCCAAGTGTATTTGTTGTTGTGTGCCTTCAAGTTATTTCCGACTTATAGTGACCCTAAGGAGAAACTATCACAGGGTGTTCTGTGGCTGAGAGTGTGTGACACACCCAAGGTCACCCAGTGGGTTTCCATGGCTGAGTGGGGAATCAAACCCTGGTCTCCAGGGTTGTAGTCCAATGATCAAACCACTACACCATGCTAGCACTCTCAGATATATTTAATCCCCAAAAATTATTTCTAAAAATTATGTAGCAGGAAGACCAGTTTGAAAGACAATGTATTGGGTCATTGCAGTTCCTAGTTTTAGTTTTCTCAGTTCTTTTTATGGAAATGAATGCTTTATGTCTGCTTGATGCTTTGCTTCCATAGAGTAGGAAAGACAATTTTTTCTCTGTTTTATTAATGCTGATGATTTGTTTTGTTCATTTGTTTGTTTATGGCCTGCTTCTAATAAAGTGACACAAGCATGTTCCCTGCAGTTCAGGATCTTTTCTTTTTTAAGAAAAAAAAAAAAAAGGAATTCTATTTGTAACTATTGCCGGACTGAACTATACTTTTAATATACAGGCATGATGATACTTTTGAGCCAAAGTTATATAATTGTTCATATTATATATGTAATACATTATGTGTTCCTGAAGTAACAAAGTGATTTTCAATCTCTAAAGAATGCTAACATCACTTTTTAATTTTCTCTAAAAATTTCTTCAAATAAAGGAATTTATAACATATCATGCAAATGAGTTAAAGAAAATTATAGATGATTTTAGTTTGTTGCTACATTTACACATATTGCATCAGATATTAAAAATATTCTAATTTGATTAATTCATTGAGTTTTTGTAGTAAAGATATCAACTAATTATGATATAAATATGTATATGTATACGTAGTTACTAATTCAAATATTTTTATTATAAAATCAAGATTAAGCAACAATAGTTTTATTAATATATTTAGATATTTATTTGTATTGTTCATTATGTGCTGTCTTTTTTGTTTTAAATATTTTAAATATATCTTTTAAATATTCAATAAAGTACTTTAAAAAAATTCCAAATATTTCCTTTTTGTCCCCCCACAGAAGGGAAAATGGTTTCCCTTCCCCTCCACCTTTGCATCTCCCCTTCTTTTAATGCTGATCTCACTATCTTTGTGTGCCGGTTCCATTGGATGGGAATGGGGGAACTGTATTACAGTGGTTTCTACTCCTATCTCTGGGACCAATTCCAGACATTAGTATTGGCATGGATAAACTATTGGCACTGGGTAAAGTCCAGTAAACTGAAGTTGAATCCTAACCAACTGGAGGCTCTGTGGATAACTTAGCCACAGTGATCTGTGCTCTGGTAACGTCCTGCCAGATTATTTCCAATCCAATGCCTTTATTATAGTCAACAGACGATGAGGCAGTAAAAGTTAAACACAGCAATACCTAAAACAGCATATAAATATGCAATATATTACTATACATATGCAATACATTCAATACAATACAATAACTATATATGGTGTACTTACAAATAATATGTAGTTATTAAAATATATTAAAAGTTGTATTAAAGTTATCTTTAATTGTATTAAAATTATTAGTATCATTTTAATAACAGAGCAAGATCAGTGCACTCTTCCATTTACTTTACCCCTCTGCCAGATTATTGCAATGTGGCTTTAGGTGGGACTGTCCTTGAATATGACTTGAAAACTGCAGCTAGTGCAAAACAGAACAAAAAAATCTTGTATGTCAAATTTTTAACAGGATGTCTCAGAGTATTGACACCCCTTCTCAAAGAGGGCAAATACATATATTTATATTTTGCATTTGTATAGAATATTCTTTCCCATTCCCACACTACATCAAATGTATGTGGGATGAGTATCTGCATAGAGGACAGTGAGGAAGAAAGACATGCCCACAAGCCATTGGTGTGGTAAAGGATCCTTTCTCTTTGCTATTGCAACAGTCATAGGTGCTTGTGCATGTAATACATGAGTCTTCTGCCTTTTCCTCAGGTAATCTATTAAACAGAGACTAGCAGTGCAGTTGAGAATTCTAGCTACAGTGTTAATAAGAACTGCCACATTGCAGTGGGGCATCTTTCCCTGCTGGTTTAGCTTGACTCTAAGCCAACATACACAAGACAACTAGGTATTTCTTAGTTGAGATTCTTTAATGTTTTCGTCCAAACTTTAAAAGTGCTGTCCATTGTGCTGAACTCTTATCTGTGAAAATCACCTTGGATAGCTTCTTCAAAGTCTGTTCTAAAACACAAAGCAAATTCCCCAGGGGAGGCACCAGCTGCCAGTCAGTAATGGAAGAAATCTTCCCAAGCACATGCATGCATAGGAAAAAGCAGGGGTGGACAACCATGTACCCCTGCAGATTAGTTTGCAATCAAATTCCTCACTGTCCATGGCACTTGGTGACCTTTCAGGGGAAGGAAACTCAGCCTGGAAATGATTTGCATGAGCTCCAGTACCATTGTGTAATATTGTATAATATGATGTGACGTGGCTCTATTTCTCATTTACTGATATGACTAAAATTGTAAGGGTTGCTATGTGGGGACTGGGATACCAGTAACTACTCCATTCCATTTCTTTGATTACTGCAGTGGAAAACTCACGTTTAGGATTACTTAGACAGCAGAATATGATCTTATTGGCCTATATGCCTTCAAATAGTAACACCTAGACCCCTTGGTTGGATTGGCTTCTTGCATCATGCCATTAGTTGTGAAAATGATAGAGCTTATAGTCTAACTCTATTGGAAAGCAAATGGGTACATAGGCTCATGGTTCTCCTGTCACTTTTGAATTCAGATTTTGAATATGAGAAACATTACTAGACACTAGTTTCAGAGCATTGCAGTAGAACCCACAGCAGCAACTGGTGTGCTTTGCAGTGAAAACCCCAACCAATAGAAGGCAGCAAGGAATCCAGCTAATGGGTTTGAAAGCATCACAATATCTTGCTCCGGTTTGGGGCCAGTAAGAGTGCCCTCTAAAAGTGTTTTAGCCAAGAAAGACAGAATTTCATAAGAGTGATTTATAGCCAATAGTGATTCGGGTAGGATTCTCTATCAGCAATCCCTACATCAATAAGAATAGCTCAAACTCTTCTTCTTCACAGTTCCCAAACACCACCTCTTCTTCCTCTTTCTTAAAAGGGGTTTACCTCTTCTTTTTCTTAGAAGAGAAGTATAGGCAAGATAAGATCTTTAAAAATCCCTCTAATCCTGCCCTCACAGCCATTTCTGAGTCTTCCTATTCAGATCTGCGTGTGGGATGGCATGGCACACTCTGGCTGAGGGTTACTAGGAAAAAACGCCCCCCAAAACTCCCTTTGTTCCTTGACATATTTATTTCAACAGTACCATAAAATATGTGACTAAGATCTACCCAACATGCAAATGAGAGTCCAATTCTGGGAATTTTCTTCCTCTTACAGCTACATTCTCTATTTCTACCACTCGGTTAAATGAGTTCTTTTCTGTATGAGACCACTTACAAAAAGAAAACTGAGTTCCTTAGGATTTTGCATTTGGGATTTAATGGAAACTTAAAAGAAAACCTGCCTCTCCAGCTTGGTGCTTCTACTCATAGTAGGCTCTCCTCCTTGGCACTTGTGCCTCCAGGCCTTGGAATCATCTGGGTGCTTCTTCATACACTATATTGAAGCTGAAGAAGGTTAAGGATTGTGAAAAACATCCTTTTTACAGAATCCTACTCCACAGCTTCAGCTGCAACACTCTATCACTTATATCTATCCTTACCATTCTTGGCCATTTGTGCACAGCTTCCACTGCCATTGTATCCTCTATTAAAGTGGATCTGTGTGGTAGGACATTGGGCAATAACATATCTTGCCACTGCAGATTCTTCAGTGGATGGAAAACAAGATTTATTGGGTTGCCTGAGTGCAGCACTTCAGTATTGGATGGGTAATCTTGAGTGCAGCACTTCAGTATTGGATGGGTAGTCTTGGACACAGCCTTCATTTTGGCATCTGTCTCACCTGGATGTCCTTCTGCCTCTTCTGTTGCTGATTCATCCTCTGTTATCCAAGTATTGTCTGACTTACTGCCCAGATAGAAAGCAAACAATCATGAACACTCCTTGTTGCATTTCCTCTCATGTTTGCTTGTTAAATATTTAATCACACCGGCGTTATTTCCGCTGGAACTCTGACATATAAATCTTAGTATGTCCAAGTAAGCTTTGGAACCATAAATTTTAAATAGGCTTCACTGAAATAATCTTTCCATTGTAGTTCTTTCTTTGTCCTATTGCTTTGTCTTATTGCTTTACTATGATAGGTTGGGATCTCTGCTTGGCTTGCCAGCTCTCCACAAGAAGGATGGAATCTCTATTCAGCTTACCAGCTTTGCAGTATTTTCTGAAAGGCCTTGATAATACAAAAAGAACACAGCTCATTCATAATTGCAACTTTTGTACATAATTGTAAATTTAAAAGTTGAAAAGAGCCTGGTGTCATAGTCTGGCAGAGAAGAATTAGCCAGATATATAATCAGCAGGTCCAAATTATATTGAGTCACTTTTCCTTTTTACTCCTCCCCTTACTTCCTGAGCATGCATGGAAGTATCCAGTACTCCAAGGTTACTAAATAAATACTTGGGTTATATTTGCTTTGTGGGCAAAGACTGATTCCTGGTTGTTTGAGAAGTAGAACAGCGTGCCCATTGTTCCAGCTCTTCTCAGTTGAGCCTCTGTAATATGAAGCCCTTTTATCAGCTTTAGCTAACATACCAGCTACACCTGTAACAGCCGTGTCCTCCATGTCAGTGGGATGGTTAATCTGTTCCAAATTTTAGTCTGAACTCTAGCAGAGCTATCCAAAGTGCTGAACTCTGCCTCCCCCCACCAGAAAAAAATAAGTCTAGCACCTTGGATAGCTAAAAACTGGAGCAGATTCTACGCTTCACTGACATGGAGAGCCGCAGCTGCTATTGAAATGAGCAAAGAATGTCTCTTTCTAAGCAGACATAGCATGGCTTTAGTTATCTACACACTGGTGCTATTGCAATGCAGTGTATTTGGTGGTGACCTTTGGAAGTTATCCAGAAACCTCAGTTCTGGAAATATAGCAGTAAGGTTATTCTCTGGGACTGGCCACTTGGGAAACAATACTCCAGTTGCACTCATTACCAATTCATTTTTGGGACCAATTCAATGTTTTGCTGCTAAAGTTTAAAGCCCTAAGTAGCATAGAAACAATCTATCTGAAGGGTAGCTGCTCTAGTATATGTTCCTTCCTGACTTCTTAGGTTGCCTTTGGAGAATCTTTCTTGAGTGATGCCTCCCACAATGGCGTGATAGAGAAAAAAAAAACGTTCTCAGTTGGGCCCCATCTATGGAATGTCCTCTCAAGTCTTGGTCTCTTCATTGGCAACACCATTTTCTTTCAGCAGGCACTCTCCTCTTGATGTGATTTTGCTGATGTATTTGTTTTCATTATAAAAATATAGGGGTTTTCTGATTGTAAACTTTGTTGAGCTTTATTGTAAATTTTGAATTTTGATTGATTTTGTTTTTATATTTGTAAACCACTGGCATTGCTAGTTCAGTGGTATATAAATATTTTAGGCCATCAGAAAAACAGGGAGCAGGGGGAATGAAAGAAGGCACGGTTGACCAGTTTGCACACTAAATGGAGTTTGCTGCAACATTTTATACAGTTGCCAATTATTATCTGTAGTAAGTGCGTGCTGTCTTGGGCCTCCCACCAAATTGCTGGCTGCAAGTTGTCCTTCGTTAAAATTTGTCCTTTGTTAAAATCTTGTGAAATGGACTTTCTAGAAGATTACAAAATTAGCTGTCCTTCATGCCTGGCAAGTATTTCAGACTGTACTTCATTGCCGAGGGAGTGTACTTTCTGAAATAATACAAAATCTCTTTCTAAATTATTCTTCGTTTTCGAATAGCTTGAGGCTACATTCTGCATTCCACAGCCAAGTGACCTAACTTCCTAGAAGATTATATAATCTTCCCAAAAACCTCTCAGATTACCCGTCCTAATCAGAAGTGTCTTGGCCCATTAAGTCCTAATGTTTGTGATATTTCTTTTCTTTCTCTGTTCCCTTCATATGTAGAAATCTGCCAACTGTGAATAACCCTTCATGCATCTGATGAAGTTGACTCTAGTCGATGAAAGTGTGTGCCATAACAAATGTTAATCTTCAAATACTACAGGAGTTTTTGTGACTCTTTCTGAAACCGACTAGTGCAGTAGTGTGAGCACACCTCTGAATATTTTTTATCCTTATTTTTTATCCTTAGGTATTGTTAAATCAAAGTAAATATAATTCTCTTGTAGAATTTACCAATTATTATTCCAGACAATTAAAGAAGGCATACATTAAAACATTTAAAAAGTGGATGTTGCTTTTTGGGTGCTCTTGTTCAAGATGTTTCATTCCATTCTTCACTGGGCTGTTTCCTATAAACCTTGGAGTTTGTTCAAGCTTGCTGATACTTCCTGTCTTAACATAAAAGGAGGAGGAGGAGGAGAAGAAAAGCCCAGAACAAAGAAGTGAAGTACCACAGCCCCCTTGCTCATGGGCCCCACGAACTCATACTGGAAATAACAGAAAGCCATCATGACTAGAAGTTATTAGACGCTTACTTCTTTTCATTGATTGTTGATTGATTTTTAACACTTACAATCTAATAAACAATCAAAATAATATACATTAAAAAAAACAGTACGAAGAAAAAGAGAGAGAGTTTAAAAAAGGAAAAAGATATAACAACTTAAACATGGTAGGGCTCTGCAATCCCAACTGTAATGAAGAGAAAAATAAAAAAGAGAAAAAAAATTCTACCATTACAGATCCAGCTAAAGAATCCTACTAAAATTACTAATAACCATAACCAGAGATTATTACATCATTAGATTTCTTATTGTTCAAAAAAATCCATAAATGATTACCACTCTTTCAAAAAATCTTTAACCAGCTAATCCATCAAAGCTCACGTTAATTTGGCAATTTGGGCCAACTCAGCAACCTCAACAACCCATTCTTCCATTCTTGGTGATTCAGTCTGATTCCAAGTTTGAGTAAACAATATTCTTGCTGCTGTTGCCATATATCAAAGAAGTACTCCATATTTACTGTCAAGTTCTTAATCAATAATAACCAACAAAAACATATCTGGTAACATTACATGATTTACTTTCACTTTTTTTTTATTAATATATAGATCTTAGACAGGTGACTTTTCAACTTCTTACAAGTCTACCATATATGAAAAAAAGGAGCCCTCTTTACCTTGACATCTCCAATATTGATTTGAAACATTCTGGGACATTTTTGACAGCTTATTTAGGGTTAAAAACCCTCCATAGATCATCCTATACAGGTTTTCTTTAAAATTACTGCACAAAGTAAATTTTAGGTCTTTGGACCACATTTTTCCCATATGTCCATATGGACATGATGCCCACCATTTTGGGCCCACCTTGTCATGTTCTATATTACAAGCTCATCTTCTGTCTCTAGTTTCAAAGCCATTTGTACACTCTTTTAATTATGTGGTCATCATCTTTGTACAACTCTGAGTAAAATTCCCTTTCTTTAACTATGGCTGCATTTCTCTTTTCTTGATCAAATCTGTTGTTAATTTGCATATAAGTAAACCAGTTAAGATTTTTATCTTCTTTAAAAATCAACTCTCTTGATTTAAAATTCCAGCTGTCTTGTTCAAGGTATAAAAAAATTGTCACAAAGCAACCTTCTCCAATTTTTAACCCATTTTTCCTTTAAAAAAAAAAAAGGGCTTCCTGCACTGAGTTAGCTAATATTATCTTAGAAAAAAAAATTCATAGGAGAGGCTTTTTAATACAACGATTTTTAAATTCAGCACATGCCTTAATCATGCCATCCAAATCTTAAATTATGACCTTTAAGTTCCAAGAGTCCCAGATCTCTAAGCAACATCCATTCCTTCAGCTATACAAAACAACAGACCTCATAATACAATTTGGTATTAGGAACCTTCAGAGCACTCCTTTCCTTAGCAATATACAACATTTAAAATTTTATTCTGGGTTTCTTTGCCTACCAGACAAATCTGGAAACTCTTTCTGTTTTTGCACAAAATGTCTTCCATTTCTTTCTATAGGGATCATTTGAAAGAGAAATAAAAGCCTTGGCAAAATGGTTGCTTTTATTACTGCAATTCAACCCAGAAGGATAAGTTTAACTTTCTTCATTATTCAAAGCCTCTTAAGTTCTTTTCAAAATTTTTCATAGTTATTTTGAAATAAACTGTTGTTTATTGTAATTGTAACTTTCAAATATTTAATCTCCTATTTTCTACTTTACCAGTTTGAAAGAGCAGTTAATTCATTTGCTTCTTCTGAGGTCATCTTTTTAATCAGCAATTTTATTTTGTCACAATTCACTTTAAACCCAGAGCATGTCTCAATTGCCCTATAATTTTTCCAGAAGGAAATCCAATGGGTTTTTCTGTCATATCATATCATAAGATCATCTACATAAGCTCTGAGCTTTCCTCCTCCTCCTCTTCCTCCTTCACCCTTGTTACCCTGTTCTCTGGGGGTCCTGGGAGGGGCGCCCAAATAACCAAACACAAACACGAAGTTGGGGAAATTAGCTGGAGCACTCTCTTAAGCTAGCGAGAGGCAGGGTAACTTAGCAGGGATCTTGTAACCCAATGTCTACAGGGTCAAGTCAGTTAAGCAGTCAGACAGTTTTAAAAATGATGATGTTTTTATTAAAAGACAAACAAATAGTTAAGACAACACAAACACACACAGCTAACTAAGGAATCAGAAATAAAAGACTTTGGGGGAAATGGGTGATACGACACCTTATCTCGTAATCCTGAAGAAGCTGGAAGAAACTCAGCATGGAGGCCGAGGGGAGCTCACTGGGCAAAACGGCAGCAAGGCTGGATGGAACTCAGGAGCGATCCGAGGTGGTCTTGGAATCAGGGAGTTTTTATAGGGTGAATTGTGCCTACAGGCCATGCCATACTCGGTGAGAACAATGCAAGCTTGGAGCGGGACAAAGCTTTGGAAAAGGTCAAGTTTAACATGATGGGCTTAGTGCAAGTTTAACAATGGTATAAGCCAGTATGCAAATAGCTTGGCATTGTCAGACTATCGGCTCGAGGCCGGGCATCTTTGTTTAGAGTCGCACTTAAGCAAGAGGTGTCTGCATGAGAGGTCCCTGAAGCAACAGAGAGGCTTTGTTCTGCCTGCCTAGGTGGAGAATGGAATGTCCAACAATTAGCCTGTGTGGTCTTCTTCATTACTATCACCAGGTAGGCCTGAACCATAGTAACACCCTCACTCCATAGATTCTATTATCTTTTCTGATATCTCTCAGTAGAGTCTCCAATGCCAAAATAAGCCAAAAGGTAAGAGGTGACAACCTTTTTATTTAAATCTTTCTTATTGCATTACCACTTACTAAAATCTGGGCCCTTCAAACAAAGTAGACTGTCTTTATTGCCTGGGTTATATTGTCACCATATCATGCTATAGTGGCTACTTTCTGGTTTTCTAAAATGGTTCCCTGTGGCGGCATAGCAATGCCATTCACAGTTTAAATTTCACTGGGATATGTAACAACATGTTGCAGTGTGGAGTGCACCTATTCAAGTTTCAAGCCAATCAACTCTGGCCTGTTCCCGATTGCTTCATTCCATTTCTCCTTCCTGCATCATTTTGTCCCCCACCCCAGTTCAAGATTATTTCATGACAACTGAGCAGTGTCTGGACCTCCTTGGTCTCTCTCAAATGTGTTCTTGGGTGAAGGTGAGGTCCCTCTTAAGATATTTTTCATTGTTATGTGACATTATGTGATGTAATATTATTTATATCCTCCTCTTTTCTCAATATGGGACCCAAGGTCGCTCACAATTTGAGTTAACACAAAATCTTTGGCAAACTTGGAGTTCTCTCAAGTGTGCTGATACATCCCTCTTATGCATAGGCAGTGACATTTTGAATTGACTGTGTAAAAATTTACACTTGGAGGATTCATTTACAATTCTATAGAATGATAGCTTCTTCCCACTGATGTTCTTTCCCACCAGGAAAAGATTCAAGAGATATCCTCCAGTAACAGATTTTAATGTCATAAGTGCTCCTTGTGAATTCCAACATAACGTTTTGTTAATATAGCCAAAACAAACACATGACCTCATGTGGCAGAACAGCTGAATTACTATATTTCCAGATGATGTGGTGGAACCACCATTCACAGCTCTTTGGTTAAGAATATAGCCCGGTGCCAACCAAAAGAATATCAGTTGCAATGTAAATCCTAATGACATCAGCATCTATAGTGTCTCCTGCCGTATGTATATGCTGTATTCAAAATCAGAAAAAAGAAGCAGAAAGAGCCTATAGCCAAAATTCAGTTGTTAGTCCACACCCTCCAATATCTCACAGATAATGATGAGGAAACACATGGTCAAGCAACATCAGAACATCGTCAAGATGGCAACAATTATTAATGAAGAAGACCACACAGGCTAAGAAGGGCTGCAGCAGTTCGCTTTTGTCAGAGCCTACTGGAAAGGGCAAGAATATTGACTCTCCTGTCCCCCTGCTGAATTAATTGAATGCAGACTACTTTTACACTTTAAACTCAAGTTTGCAGCAGCTGAAATAAGCTGAAGACAAAAGAGGAAAGTAGGAAGAGGAGAGAGAAACTGGGACATTTTAAAAGCAGATGAAAAAGTGGGATGATAGAGAATTGAGGCTGTCCCTGACAAATTGAGACAGTTGGATAATATGTTAGTCCAACTAGAATAGCACCACTAAATAAATGGAATTCACCTAAGTGTTGATTACCATTCAGCACTTGATTCAACAGGTCTGATCAAGATGGGACTACCAATTAGATGTAAGCTTAAAGCATTTGCACCAAGAATGAATTTGAATTGAAAGTGAGGAAGAGTGAAAGGCCATTAAAAAAAGAATCCACCAGTGCTTCAAACTTCCTTTGCATTCTTTCTTGAATACGTTTGTGTCTGTAGCATATTAATGAAGGCTGGCTTCTATCACTGCTGCCTCTCTCTCTCTCACACACACACACACACCCATTTGTATTCTAGTATTCTAGCTGCCTGGCAACCAGTTGCCTGAGAGTAGAGGGTTGCTGCATTATCATCTCAGGCCCTAGATGATAGGCACAGTCTAACTAGAAGAGTCAGAGGTGCCAGCAGTGGTAGTTGGCGGCAGGCTGTTGTGGGGGTGGGAAGAGAGAGGTACTTTTCCTGCTCACTATTATTTCTCTTCATCAACAGCATTGATATTGCCTTCCTGTTGTTACAACTGAGAAAGCAAGTATCCCATTGCTGAAATTCCAAAGTGATCTCTATGTGAATCACTTGCCGCAAGAACAACAAAGAGGTTTCCTCTGCTGAATGATTTACTTATCATATCCTGAGTTTTCAGGAATTATGCACCACTTCACTCAAATGCCGGATGGATTGTAACAGTTTTGTGAATGGCCAGTGTTTCAGCTGTACCTGGTACTGTCTGGACATGTTCCCTCTGATTTCTCCAGAACTCACTATGTATAATCTTAGTTCCAACCAGACAGGCAATTCATGATCTGAGTAAGAGATTGAGATGGGCTCATCCCACATAGAGCTTGGAAACACTTCTTTTTTAAAAAAAACAAAACAACAAGAATCCTGTGGCTAGTAGGGGCCCTCACTGCGGTGGCTGCAGAATTCTGGGAGTTGTATATTAAAATGATAACTTTTCCCTATATCTCTGATCCCATTACTTCAGGGTGAAACACATTCACTGCTTGGACTTCAGGGCACTCATGCCCAAATCATATGTACTCTATATGTTCCTGAAATTCTGGATAAAACTTCATACATCTAATGAAATGATCTAAAGTCTGTGAGATCTCAGGCAAATCTTCAAGATGATATGTGGCCCTCTTTTTTGTTTGTCATTGCCCTGTGCCTGAGATGGAAGCAGCACAATGTTGGAGAAAGGAGGGCAGGAGACAGCAATGAAGCCCAGCCAGTGTGGAAACAAAGCAGCAATGTCTGAATGACCGCAAAGCTACAGATGTGTGTGCACGAAGCAGAGCCTCCGCAATGCTTCATAATGCATCAGGTCTCTGTAATATCTTTCTCTAACAGGACCAAAAAAGAGCAATATTGTGGGAGCAAAGGTTTTGTTACATACATTAAATACATATATATGTCCTACTTGGTTGCTTAAAGGGTAGTAAGAATCTGATGGGTAGTAAGAATCAACATGCTATGAGGGAAGCATGCTAGTGGTACTGCAGGTTAGGCCTCCTTGGAGATAGCATAAAGATATCATTTTGATATCAATAATTTGGATCTGTTCCACCACCCCTCTCCACGTGTTTGTGAGGGCCCCGGACAAGCACAGAACTAGGCTCGGTCATCAAACGCTGCAATATCCCAACACAATACAGGCAGGCCAGAAATAGCCAGATCACTGCTTTAGGAGGCCTCTCTGCAAACACCCTCATTATGTAAGCATGCTGTTTACAAAGGACTCCCTGCCCCGAGCAGGCGACTTGGCAAGCTGAATACTCAAATGCCAAGCACTCTGCGTTTGCATACTGTCTACCTCTTTGTCTATTTGGACTTAACTCAATCGTGCTAAATTTTGACCTTTCCAAAGCTTTGTCTCGCGCCCAAAACTCATTGTTTTCCCCAAGTACAGAATAACCTGCAGTTACATTTCTCCCTATAAAAACCCCTGATTCTGAGACCATCCTTGGACTGCTTGGATCACTCCGGACTTCCATCCAGCCTTGCTGCCGCTTTGTTGGAGAGCTGTCCCCTCAGTCCCACATACTGAGACTCCATACCAACGAACTCAATCTTCAGACCTCTCCAGGCTTCAGGACAGGTGTCGTATCACCCAATTCAACAATCCCTCTCAAAATCCCTCTATACCACTCCAACCTTTACTTTCCTTAGTTACTTGTGTGAGTGTGTTGCATACACTGTTTGTCTGTATTTAATAAAAATCTCAATTATTCTTAAACTTGGTGTGCTGCTTGGCTTGACCCCATAGACATTGGGTAAAAGATCCTGCTGCGTTGCCCTGCCTCTCGCATTGCTAACTTGTGCTCTAGCTAATTTCCCCAAACTTAGTTAATTGAGAGCGCATATAGGTGTCCCTCCCGGGATCCCCAGTAAACAGGGTAACACTAGCCCAGTCCATTGTTGCTCTCTGAAGGTGAAGAGTAACAATCTGAAAATGAGAGTCTTTCCTACATAGGCAGGCTCACCATATCATCTAGAACATTGGATCCAGAACAATGATAGTTCAACATTCCAGCCTGCATTGAGAACCTTCCTGTGCAGAAGCTTTCCTCTTCATACCTTTACCCTACATATCTTTCTGTGCTGGATTTTACTACCTGCTGAATGCCTGAATAAGACTAGACTGAAATTAGCCATGAATTTATTTCTCCAGAGAGAGGAGGAATCAGTTATTGACTTAATTTATTGGCTTGAAACATGGCAGCAGCAACAGCAGGGTGGTGGCTCACACAACACCTGAGCAGGATGTACTGGTTTGAATTTTGGACTAGACTTCTTAGAAACCAGGGTTCAAATCCACATTCATTCATGGAAACCTAGTGGATGACCTTGGAAAAGTAAGACTCTCTCAGCTTAAGGCCTTTCCCACACTACACTGTTATAGTGCTGTTATTCTACTTCCAACATCCTGTGGAATCCTGGGTTTTGCAGTTTAGGGAGGGGCATTTAGAATTCTCAGCCAGAGAGCTCTTTGGCCTCAGTAACTACAAACCCCAGAATTCCATAGGCTGTTGAAAGTGGAATAATAGCAGTATAACAGTGTAGTGCAGGAATGGGCTAAGAGGAATGGAATAGTAACCTGTGAATAAGTTTTGCCAAGTCTCCACAAGTTGGAGTTGCCTTGAAGGCATATAAAAAACAATCAGTAATGGTGTCCACTCAATAGGGAGCCAGGCAAATCAAACCAGAAGATGGTATCCCTAATTAAAAGCTGTGGTCAAGTGGCTGAGGACACAGCTGTTGGGAACTGTATGCTTCTGAAGGCCAGCTGAAATGGGGGGAGCCAGGTCAAGCAGAGAGGGCGATGCCCTGACTCCTGAGGACTGGGAACTCAGCCTTGTGGGGATGGAGGTACCTTCCTTTCCTTTCCCCATCACAGCTCTTAGAAATGGGTCCCGACTAGTGCCACTTTGACAATTAAAATTAATTGACATATAATATTGAATGAACTACTCATCTAGAAAGACTACAACATCTGGGGATTTTTAGGTGAAAATGAGGGCATGTAAATGCAACATAACAGAAGTGTAAGCAATTATGCATTATATGAGAACAGAGGATCAACCACAAAAGATGAATAGTGAGAGATTCAGGGCAAAAAGAAGGAAGTACCTCTTCAAGCAGCACATTGAGGGCCCTTCTACACTACACTGTTATAGTTCTATTATTCCACTTTCAACATCCTATGGAATCCTGGGATTTGCAGTTTTGAGATGGGCCCTTAGAATTCTCAGCCAGAGAGCTCTTTGGCCTCAGTAAACCCTAGAATTCCAAAAGATGTTGAAAGTGGAGTAATAGCACAGGACCAATGTAGTGAGGAAAGGCCCTGAAATAGCCATTGTAAGATCCACTGCCACAAGGCATATCGATGCCTTTCAAAGCAGATTAGAAGAAAAACTTTGGAAGATAAGGGTATCATTGACTACTTGACACAATAGCTATTCTGTATCAAGCTAGCCATTAGCATCAGCCACTAGCATTCAGAACTCTTGCAACTTTCCTTACAGGAAAATAATGAAAAAGGGTAAGTATAAAATATTCTTTTCTTTATCTGACAAGTAGTAACTTTACAACACTTTATCACACGAAGATGGTAAACTACATTTACAGCAGGATAATAGCATCTTTGGAAAGGGTTTCTTTTGCAAAGGAGGTCATTAATAGACTTTTTGCAATCTGTAAAAGAAATGCTTTCGAAACAATCTCCCACTGGGAGTACAACAGAAGAGGAATGACTTCATGTTGTAAGTCTCAGCTAATGATGCTATTGTCCTGCTGTAAGTGCGATTTATCTGCCTTGTGTGATAAAGCTCTAAGTACCTATCTGTTATACTTGAATCAATTATTAATGACCTAAGTATGGGTTTTCACAAGATAGGTTTAAATTTTGAGTTAGTTAGAATGTACCTGAGTAGCTTCTTACTGTCTGAGTACGAACATTTTTAGGCTGTACTGTTTTTAAAAAGTAGAAGTCTTTTCTTGGTCTTGAATATTTATCTGAACAATAGCATAGTATCTAGATAAGAACAAGTTACAGCTAACAAAATCCATGTGGCATAATAGCTTTACAGTAATTACTTGCAAAGATTTTTAGAACATTGCTGCCAAACCAAACAGATCCACTTTTCCCGTTAATCAGCCTTTGTGGCTGGGAAGAAAACAGTAGTGTAGTCCATCCAAAACATATTTGGATCTTTTTTCTTTTTCTTCTTCCTTTGCGTCAATGAACAACAAATCTCGTTTGCATACAGACTGCATCAGTCTCCTTTGCCACAAAAAATTGCTTATAATTACAGTAATAACTCCTTCTCCCTCACACCCACTGTGTGTGAATGAACATGCATGCCATCCCTCCTCCTATCCCATCCCCTTTATTCCTCCTGCTCACTTGAGTGAGCAAGTGAGTGAACATGTATGCCCTCTCTCTTTCTGTCCCATTCCCTGCCCCCCCGTCCTTCCACATAAGTAAGCAAACACAAATGCTCTCCGTCCGTCCTCCCCTCCCCTCCCCTCCGCTCCCCCTCCCCTTCCCCCTCTCCATCAGGCTGGCACCAGTGACCACTGGTTATATCATTTAGTCTTGGGAATTATGGCATCAGGCTCTACATCTCCTGGTTCTCTGGCTCTTTGCATCTTGTTGATTACTTGGTCTGTCTGCATCTTCAGGACCTCGGAGAGGCTATGAGCTTGAACACACTTGCTACCTCATAGTAGCATCGTATTTCTGATCAGGCCAGGGCAGCATGGGACATCTGAGGCACATTAGGTCATATATCTATCAAATAGCACAAGGTGCAATTAATACACTATTTGCATTTGGCTTTCCATTTCAGGCAGCATGTAGGATATTTTATCATATGTGGTAGACATGTGACGAGGCACGGGCCGGGCTGGGCCCGCCGGTGCCCCTGAAGCCGCCTCAGAGGTGGCGGCGGATGCGGCGGAGGCTCCGGAAGGCACCGCAGAGGCTGCTGCGGCCGACGGGCCTTGCCTGGAGGCTGCGGGGGAGGCCGCCGCGGCCGACGGGGCTTGCTCGGGCGCTGCGGAAGCTGCTGCGGCCGACAGGCCTTGCCTGGAGGCCGTGGGGGAGGCCGCCGGGCCTGGAGCGACTCACCAGGAGGCCGCAGGATCGGATCCCTCACTGACGGGCGTGGGGGCGGAGGCCAGCTCGCCAGGGAGGGTGGGTCCTGGGCCTGCTCCCGGGGCTCCGCCCACCCGCGGCCCCGATCCGCAGGAGGCCAAAGCCTCCGCTTCTCCCGCCCGCGGTCCCGATCCGGAGGAGGCTGACATCTCCGCCTCGCCTCCTCCTTTCCAGCAGCGACGGCAGGCCAAGGAGGCCGTCCGCCGGTCCCGGCGGCTGCTGGAGAGGAGGCGACGGGCGGAGAGCTCCCAGCTGTGAGGCGCAGCACAGCTGCGAGCCCTCAGTGGCGCGGCTGCGCCGGATTGGCCAGCGCCTGGCCCAGAGGGCTATTTGAGACAGGTGCCGGGCAGGGGGAGGCACGGAGCAACAACCGTCGGTCTACCGTGGTCCTGCTGTCCGTGCCTTGTTCCTGCCCGCGCCTGAGTCCAGTCTTTCCGCTTGCCTTGGTGAAGTAACCAGCCTTTTGTTTCTTTGCAACCGTTTGTTTTCTGGGTGGCGTAACCCTTTATTTCTGTTAAAGACTGTGTAAGCTCTGCCTGTGTTAAGGACAGTTTGCTGTACTTCTGGTTGCTGGCTGCATTAAAGCTCTGCTCCCACACCCAGCTCCCCTGCCTCTGCCTGTCCACCGCCCGGCACTGACAACATGTAAAAAAGCCCAAAACTTTTGGGCTCAATTACATACTTTAATGCAGAAGATTTTGAAGGTTAATATTCACTTTAGACCTCACCTGTTTTAATTGAGATTGATGGATGAGCATATGGAAGGAAAAACTGGAAGATTACTAAAATATATGACCACGGCAGCAAGACTGTTATATACATAAAAATAGAAAAGTGAAGTGATACCCACAAAACTGGCTGCTAAAACTGAGTTATTTAGTTGAAATAGACAAATCATCCATTTCAATCAGAGAAAAATAACTGGTGATATTTTTGAAAGACTAGGAACCCTTGATTGACTTTTCGCAGAAAAAAGAGAATAATATAATACTCTAGGTTTTGGTAATTAGTAAGTTTGAGTTATTAGAAGAAGCGTATGAATTACCTTTCAATTAGTTGTTGAAGTAACATCTTATATATTAAGACCTATAACTACTTTAAAGAAAGTTGGAAGTTACTGTAATTTTTTATTTTTTGACTTTATTTTTTTTTTCTTGTTTCTTTGACTTTTTCTTTCTTCTTCTTTTTCTTTTTAGGTATATTTTTAATGTATTGGAAACTTTTAATAAAAAAACAAAAAAAAAAACAAAAACAAAGGAAGACCATTCCACAGATCCAGAGCTAGATCTTTTTTTTTTTTAAATTTTAATCTTTATTAAAAAAATTTAACAAAATTAAAAACAAACAAACAAAACGAAACAGATAAACAATTTCATTGCATATCGTTTTCATAACCACTTTACATCACTTTTATCGTCTTCCATTCTTATCTACGTATTACTTATATACCTTAAATTCTTTCCTTACAAAATTTATTTCTCTCAAATCCTTCTCCTTCATTCTTATATTTCAAGTGATAATCCATGATTATGATGGTTTCTTAAGTAATCATTCCTACATAGTTGACTTCCTCAGCATCACCTTATCTCTTATCTTGAATTATATAACGTTTCTTCTTATTTTCCCGAAGGGTCCCACTATCAATATTCCTGTTTGTTTATTATATACACACACTTCTATGTTTTTGTTTCATTTCATATAGCCTATTACTTCGCCGCTACAACTCAGCTCATTCATAGTGATATGTTTGTATTTCATCTCTTATTGTCCATGTCCATTGTGTTCTTACCCAATTTCATTAATATTCTTCAATTTTTTTACTTTTATCATTATTAAGCGTTTCCATTAAGGTTTTCTTAAGTATTCTAATTCCACATATTTTTTCTTTACATCATCTTTCTACATGTCGACTCTGCATTTTACCCTGAATTATCCCCGATAACTTTCCATTTTTTCATCTCTATTTTTATCAACCATTCTCTCATTTGGGGTATAATTTTATTTTTCCTTTTTTGCGCATATATGACCTTGCTGCCGTTATATATATAAGATAATTCTCCAGTATTTTCTTTCACTCTCTCTCTTTTTTATGGGTCATGTTCAACAAAAACAGTTCTGGTGTAAATGGTATATTAATTTGTAAAATTTCAGTCATTTTATTATGGATATCCTTCCAGTATCTCTTGGCCCATCACAGGTCCACCAAAGGGGGAAAAAAGGGTTTCCGTTTTCTTTATCACATTTCCAGAAATTTTTTTTCTTTCAATTTATAAATCTTACTTATTTTTACCGGATCCAGATGCCATCGATAAAGCATCTTAATGTAATTTTCCTTCAGCTTTTGAGCTACTGTAAATTTATTTGTAATTGGCCAGTTTTTTTCCCAATGTTCAAGTTGGATTTCATATCCAATGTTTTGGGACCATTTCACCATGACCTTTTTTATTCGCTCTGTTTCTAATTCTCTTAACATTAATCTATAGAGCTTTGAGGTCATTTTTTTTTGAGATTCGAATATTACTTTGGAAAAAGGGGTTTCTTCCTGTCTGTTTCTATACCTTCTGAATTTTTATCCATTATGAATCTTTCTTTCAGCTGTCTGTACAAAAACCAGTGGCATCTGAATCCTTCTTGTTCTATCTCTTCTTTTAATTTCATCTTATAATCTCATTTTGTTCCACTTTAAAATTCTTCATATGAAACCAATGTCTTGTGGCTCCTTCCACCTTCCATACAAAGCTTCATGCGGAGAAAGCCAAGAGGGTTTTTTAACATAGAAGTTTTTCTTGAAGTGTAGCCATATTGCTAGGAGGGCTCTTCTTAAGTAGTGATTTTCAAATTCTTTATCTATCTTTTGCTTTCCGTACCCCATATACGCGTGCCAGCCCATTCTTTTGCCGGCACCTTCTAAATTCAACAGATCTTCATCTCGAAGCTCTATCCAATCTTTAATCCATGTAAGTCCGGCAGCATAATAGAAAATTTTTTAAAATCGGGTACTCCTAACCCCCTTTCTCTTTTTTCTCCGTTAGTAACTTCCATTTGATTCTGGGTTTTTTGTTGTCCCATATAAACTTAATATTTCCCTTTTTGCCAGTCTCTAAAAGGTTTTACATTGGTTATAATAGGTACATTTTGAAATAAGAAGTTCAATCGAGGTAAAACATTCATTTTTATTGCTGAAACACGACCCAATAATGATAGTCTTAAAGATCTCCAGGTTTCCAAGGAATTTTTTATATCTTTCCAAACTTTTTTATAGTTGTTATCAAAAATTTTTATTTTTTTTGGAAATCCAAATTAAATATTTATTTTTTACTTTAAAACCAGTCTTCTGTACTAGATTTTTTCCCTTTCCCCTTCCTTACATTCTTAGTTATAATTTTTGTCTTATCTTTGTTAATCTTTAATCCCCAAAAACCCGTATTGTTCCATGGTCCGCATTAAAATTTCTATAATTTATTTGGTTTTCCAAAATTATCATCATGTATAGCGTAGGCTCTAGTTTGTATTCGCACTTCTTAATCTTACATCCATTTATGCCTGGGTTGTTTTTTTTATTTTAAAAAGTCCTCTAATGTTGTTATAAATAACAGCGGAGAAAGTGGGCACCCCTGTCTCGTTCCCTTTTCTATCTTAAAATATTTATTTTTGTCCCATTAATAATTAAATGTTTTTTGATCTTTGTAAATTTCTTTAATCCAATTTAAAAGGGTCCCCAAAATCCATCTTTTCTAATACTTTCATCATAAAGTCCCAGCATATGTTATCAAAAGCTTTCTCCGCGTCGACAAAAATTAAAGCCAATTTCTTCTCTTTTTCTTTCATAAATTTTATTTAAGGCTGTCCTAATATTTCTTTTAATTTGTCTTTCTGGAAGGAATCCGCTTTGGTCTTTATGTATTACTTCTTGTAAAATTAACTTCATCCTTTCTGCTAGTAAGATGTGAAAATCTTATAATCGATGTTGAGAAGCGAGATAGGTCGGAAATTTTTCCTGGCTGCCTCAAGTCTTTTTCTTCCTTCGGGATAAAAGTTATGTATGCCTCCCTCCACGAATCAGGAATACCGTTCTCCTTAATATCATTAAATAGCTTCTCCAATGGATCTAGGATGTATTCTTGAAGTCTTTTGTAGTATATTGCAGTTATACCGTCCGGACCCGGCGCTTTAGATATATTAAATTTTTTAATTTCTTTTTTTTATCTCTTGCCCGAATCTTTCTATTCAGCATCTGCCTTAGATCTTCCTTTATTTGTATAATTTTTTGGGTTTTCAGAAATTCTTCTATTTTTTTTTTGGGGTTGGCCATTTTTTTCGCTTTATACAGGTTTTTATAATAATTATAAAAAGTTTTCTTTATTTCCTCTTGATTTGTGGTTATTCTGTTTCCGTTGTCAATTTCAAATAAATTTTTTTCTCTCTCCTTCCTTAACTTGTAGGCCAGCCACCTACCCGGCTTATCTGCATTTCGAAATGTCTTTGCTTCAACCATGTCAGCTTTCTGTTTATTTCATATTGATTTCCAGCCTTCACCTGTTTTGTAATAATTTTAGAGCTGTCTGTATTTCTTTATTTGAAGGATTTTCTCTCAACTTTATTTCTTGTTTTTTTATTTTGTCTAGCAGTTCTTGATATTTTTCCTGTTTTTTTTTTTTGAGTTCTGAACCTAATTTGATGAAGTGCCCTCTTAAAACTGCTTTGCTTGCATCCCATATTGTTTTCATCTTCAGTTCATCCGTCATATTTTCTTTAAAGTAATACTTTATTGTCTCTCTTGTTTTCTTCAAACATTCGTCATTTTAAAAGATAGTTTCATTCAATCTCCATCTCGCTTTCCCTTATCGATTTTAATTCCAGTTGAATGGGATTGTGATCTGAAAGAATTCTTGGGAGGATCTCCATGTCTTTCACAATTTGTTGGAGGTTTTTTGATATCAAAAACATGTCAATTCGTGACATGGATTTATACGTGTCTAGAAAAAGGGTTCCCATGTGAATCCTTATGGATCCCTCTCCACACATCCGTAATGTCATCGTCTTCATCAATTTAAAGAAGGAGGGGAGTTCCCCTTGTTGTTTCTCGCTTGGCACATTTGTTGATCTGTCTTTTTTTTGGGGTATACTCGTTATATCCCCCAGAATTAAAAAGTTTCTTGACTAGTTTCTTCCGAATAATTCAAGATCTCTCGGTGTAATTTTTCATAGAATTTACTTTTTTCCTCTGTCGGGGCATAAATCCCTATCAATAGTAGCTTCTGTTCAGGAATTGCACTTCTACACCAACAAAATGACCTTTGTTATCTTTGAATTTAATTCTGAGGGATATTTTTGTTTGATATATAGAACTACTCCCTTCTTTTTCTTCTTGGAGTGTGGATGCTAACATTTACCTAATTTTGGGTTCCTCAGAATTTTTGTCTCCCTCTCTAATTTTTGTTTTTGCAGGCATATCAAACTGTTTCTTTTTTCTACGTAGGAAAGATCTGTCTTCTTTTATAATTAGAATTCAGTCCTTTTTCATTTCCCTGATAAAAATTTAATGGTCATTTTCTTTTAACTAGCTCCTGTTTTTTTTCTCTTAGATGTCCTCCTCCTCTACGTATAGGTCTTCTATTTTTAGCTCCGCTCTCTGTTGGTCTCTTTCTTCCTCTTTTTCTATATCCGAATTTGAGTAGCTCCTTGTTTCCTCTTTCCTCTTCTTCTCCTTTGTTCCTGAAGTTTGTTTTCCCCTTCCCCAATCTCTGCTCTTTCTTCTTGACTGTTTTGCGCTTTCCCCTTTTTTTTCTAATCTCTTCTCGATCTTTTGGGTTTTCCAATCTTTTCTTAATTTTTCATAAAACTCTCTTGCTCTTATTACATTTGTGATTTTGTATCTTCTTTGCTTGTATGAAAAGGACAATCCCTCCAATCTTTCCCCTTTATCTGAATACCGGGTTTTTTTAAAAGTTGGGTCATGAATTTATATTCCTGTCTCTTTTTCAAAATTTCAAAAGGAATGTCCTTATATATTTTTATAATTTTCCTTCCATCACAAGTTGTTTTTCATATTTATCTGAAGAATCTTCTCTTTAACCCGGGTCCTGAAAAAAAAACAACGACATCTCTCGGCCAATTTCTCTCTCTTGCTATCTTCGAGTTCGCCCTGAATACTCGGTCGATTTCCCGTTCCATATCCTCCTCTTTCATGCCTGTGAAACTTGCCAATGCCGTAATGATTTTTTCTTCTAAGCATTCCCCCGGTGATTCCTCTATTCCTCTCATTTTAATGCATTTTTCACGGTTTTCATTTCTTGTTGGTTCACCTTCACTTCTTTTGTCTTTGGTTTTCTGACAAGATTTCTTTCTCTTTTTTCCCGTTTTTGTCTTTTCCTGAATCTCTTGAATGTCATCTTTCATTTTCTTCATATCCTTAGTCATGCTATCCATTTTCTTTCTGGCCCAAAATTTTTCCTAAGTCTGCTTTCATTTCTTCCCCCGTTTCTTTTATCTCTTTCCTCATTTCCTTTTTTAAACTTTTTATTTCATTCAGTACTTCTACTATAGAGTTTCCCCCATCCATTGATG
Organism: Ctenosaura bakeri; assembly: GCA_948474755.1. Lineage (NCBI taxonomy): Eukaryota > Metazoa > Chordata > Lepidosauria > Squamata > Iguanidae > Ctenosaura > Ctenosaura bakeri. The sequence goes on along the minus strand of CAOLHI010003279.1, from coordinate 87,794 downwards.
CCCTTCGGATGTGTCAATCAATTGTAGTTGCGTTTTGTTTGTGTCCTGGTTCCTTTTCTAACTCCTGAAGCCATTGTCTCTCTCTTTTTTCTTTCTCAATTTCTCTCTCTCTCTCTCTCTCTCTTTTTTTTTATTTTAAGTAATGTTCAATAAATGTTCTGTTAATCCACCAGGTGGCACTGTTGTTCCTTTTCTCTTTCCTTATTTGTACTTTAAGAGTTAATCTACAAACAGTTCTTATCGTGTTCTTTTCTTGTAAGCTTCCCTAATGGAGTCCCAAGGTCAGTCCCTGCAGCTGATATTTTTAAGTGCTTCTTCAATCCTTCCCCCTTTTTAAAACAATATTTTAAGCACCCTCTCCCCAAGATACCAGAAAATTAATTCGTTCTCAGTTTCACAGTTCTTTTTATGATTAATTTTTGCCCCCCCCCCTATATTTAAATCAGCTTAAATTTTATATGTTATTGCAGTTCAAATTCTATTACTTATGTATATGTACATTTATAAAATTAACTATTTGTTATGAATTATTACAGAATTATTTCAGAATTATTACAAAGCAATAGCAGATGTCAGCCCTCTAAGAGATGCTCAAAACCCACTTTTATAGGTTGTTTAATTCTCCCCCTATCCACTGTTTTCAATTTTTCTTTTTACCTCCTGGAAAATCTTCCAGCGAGCTCAAACGTCTTGATCGCAAGCTCAAGCTGCTTTTATTAAACTTTCTCTATTTCTTGCTTTGTCTCTGTTATCACTGTTAATTTGTAACTTCCCACTTGCTCTCTCCACCGCTGCTACAATGTTTTCCCCTTTTGTCTCTCTTTTCTCAGTCACAGTCCTTCCCGTGACCCCTCCGCCGTCACCACTATAATTCCCCGCTGTCTCTCTTTCCCTTCTTTCGCTGAAGCTCCCCTCGACTCCTCGTCACATTCGCCCGCTTCCCCCCCTCCTTTTCCTTTTCCGCTCGTGGGCCCCCCTCCCTTTTTTCTCTCTCCGTCTCTCACCGTCGCTTCCAGAATAACTTCCCGCCGTCTCTCCAGTCTCAGCCAGCGAAACTCCCCGCTTTCCTCTCATCCTTTTCCAATTTCTCTCACCACTTTCTCAGACTTTTTTACTTAGTGGGGATCACAGTCTTAATGGAATCACAATCTTTTAATGCCCAATATGTTTAACTTCTTTGGGCTTTTCACAGCTCAGCGGACTCCAGCGTTTCTTTAAGGTTGGCTAGATCTCTACAGTCCTCACTGTCCTCAAACCGCCGCCATCACTGTCCTCTCGTACTGTAAAATTCCCTCCGCCTCAACTTTACTCCCGTTCATTTAACTCACTTGATTCTCTTCTTTTATTCGATCTGCAAAGCCTGATCACTCCCCCTCTTCTTTCAATCTCCACCAATCTCTTCAACTATTTAGTCTTACTTTGGGCTGGGAGACTACACTGCCGTTAATCTCTGTCTTTATTCCAAGTTGTCTTTTTAAACCCTTCGTCTTAGCCCAAAAAAAATTTCCCCCACTCACCACAGCCAGACGTTTAGGACAGGCTCTCTCCGTTAAAAAGGTTGAGAAACCGGTGATGACTACTCTTCTCGGAAAGCTATTCAATAATCATTAAAAGTTAAAAAATCTCTGGCGTTATTTGACTGCCTGTGAAGGCAGAAAACCCCGGTGGGCGGGAAACTCTTTGACCCTCACTTTCGGGCTCCAAGATTTTAACCTCCAACCCGAAAAGGAAACTGGGTCCCCGCCCGGCCTCTGGTCCCCCTTTACCGGGGGGGCACTTTTCCCAAGTTTTCCCCATACCCCCTTGGGATGGCAGAGACAACGGCATTTGGTTGCCGCCGCCGCTCACAACGCCATCGAGACCGGAAGTCCTTCAGATCCAGAGCTAGATCTTAAAAAACGTGCAGTCTTTACAAGGCTGCGCATTTGGTGGAACAGACGATAATCTTTTGCCTTATCCCCTGCCCCATCTACTTGGAGAGATAACATAACAGTAGGGCATTTTTGGAAATTCAAAAGGGGGTAGGGGGCACAGTGTGTTGGTCAATACCTCCATTGGAAATAGTCAGATATACAATACATCTGCATGCGGCTGGTTTGACCCCAACCACAGTACTCAATAAATTGACTGTAATATCTTTCCACAATGGCATTGGTTTTGAAACCCACTGCGATTTCGGTTATTCAGGGCACTTAAGGGGTAAACAAGATAATCTTCCTGGCCCCCTGACTCCGATTGCCAATACCACCAGCACTGCTGCCAAGACTCCCTTTTTACACTCCCTGCCATATGCAATGATCCTTACAAGGCCTCTTTTTGAAGATGCATTTACATTGGGGCCTGTCGGGGGATTCAGCAACTGAAAATCTCATTGGGAGCAGGATGGGCTGGAAATAAAAATCTGTCAAAAATTCACCCCCCGTAGATGAGGTCTTATTGATATATGTGGACAACTCACCACTGACTCAATATCCATTTCACAAAGCTCTAAGAAAGGCAAAACAGCAGGCCTCCCTCCAGTTGGCTTTTCAATCCATTGTGTTAGGATCAGTGCAGTCATAGCTGCAGCAGGTACAGTTTTGTCAAACAATCTAGTACCAAGGCTAGGAAGTGGAAGTCAGTGATCTTCTGTCAGTATATTAGGTCTTCAACAGTGGACAGAGTGAACACGATGAGGGTTAGGGGCCCCGCATACACTCACCTGTGAACTGTTTATGCTTGTCAGCAGGTCTGCCTCTCACAGTTGGATATGAACTACAGTCTCGTTTTTTTGGGGAGAAAGGCATGCAATACTAACTGGGATGGGCAAAACTTTGGAATATCACTCACTGCCAACATTTGGTAGGTTGAGAGAAAAGGAATATGTTGGCAGCTCTCATACCACATTGGATTGACTCCCACTCACATCTTGATTGTGCACCCAGGTGAAAATGCCATCATGCAAATATGTGGATTGAGTTGGTTGGGGGCCCTAGTTGACTTCCATACAAGAAAAGCTGTGAAGCTGTTTCTAGGGATCATCTGTATGGGCAGAGCTCACCATGCAATGTCCAACAATGCTGTAAGGAAACATACTAACAAGGACATTATCTGGACCCTGAGATGGCTGAGGTGGAGGGCGATACAACAACCAGAATTACTTCAGTTGTTTGGGGATCATAGGATCCACTTATTACCTACAGGTTATAGAGTGTATCAAGACAATTTGAAGCCAGGTCTGGAACAACCCATTTTAAAGTGGTGGAGGGGAGAACCAGGCAGAGCTAACCTCTTTCTATGGTGAGGATTAAGGTAAGGGGAGATACGATCACTAAGATGTTTAGGGCTGGGAAGCAGGAGGACCTTCAGGATGGGCTTAGGTATTTGGGCTACATGGGGCAACCTCTCAGACTTAGCCCCTTTTCTCCATAATCAGGGAACAGTTAGCTTGGGATCAAGCACGGGGGAAACTAGTCCACCATAAACAGGGAACATGTAAGGGTGGCCAGACCAGTTTTGCAGGCACAGGTCTTCCTTGCTAACCTTCCAACCATGTAAAGGTTATGCACATAAAATGCTGGTCAGTTTTAATCCAATTGCAATTGTCTGGATCTTATATTTACACAATACATTCCACTGTGTTGTGAGACTTGTGGACATGAAATGGCTTCACTGATTCCTCTTGTATTGTTGTTTTTGTCCTCTAAATCTTGCAATCATGATGAATTAATTTGCAGTCTTGCTCACACTTACTTGATGGACTGTTGTTGTTATTGTTCATGTAAAAATGCTTTTAGAAAAAGAGCTTGGTTCCTTATAATTGGAACAATAATGACAGTTAGTGCAGAGTATCTTCAACCACTTTCCCAAAAGAAATACAAATCTCTCTGAGCACAGGGGATGTTTCTGTAATGATCTTCCAGATATAATTTCTTTAGTTTTAAGGTGAACTGGTGAGATTAAAGCACTTTTCCCATCAGATACTGGAAAGATCCAATAGCCAATTCTTGTGTTCATGAATAGATTTGATCAATTGCAATAAAGAAACCAATTTTAAACTAGCCAAACCAGACCAGATAGATAAATACATTCTTTCAACCCATTTTAAAAACATATTTACTGAAATGTTTGTAGATTATAGACTTGCATTTACACAGGGCAAGAAATGCAGTAGAAGTTTGCTAAAATAACTAGAAAAAGATATATAAATTCTAACTATTGTTCTGCATTTTGCTGGTACTGCCATATCCCATATCAAATTACTGGGGATGGGGTGTCAACATTGTCAGGCAACGGGGTTGGGGTATTAGTTATTGTCAAGTAACAACTGACAAAAATCATCTTTCTGAACTTCCTATTTGAATTTCAGTGGAAGGTCCTTTTGGCAATATGTACAAAGGCAATTCTGTGAGGAACATGGCAGGTAGGTGAAGAATCTTAATCTTTCTCTATCCTGATCATGCTGTAGTGTTATTCCAGCAAAGGCATAATTTTCTTTTCAAAGATGAAGCCTTTGTCCTTTGTTGCAACAATGATTTTGTGGCACTATAAAAATTAAAACAAGTTGTTATAGCATGAGTTTTCATAGTAGGGATGGGACAACTGAATCCTTGAATCCTCAGCAAAGATTTGAGATTCACGAATCTGAATCCCAGTACTAAAATAGGCGAATCAAATCTTCTGAATCCACACCTCCTCCTGCCCGCCACCAGTGCAATTCAGTAGAGGTGCTTTCTTTCCTTTGGTATTTAAACCTTTTTTTAAAAAAGGATTTGAAACATTTGAGATTCATGGATTCCCAGAACCTTCCAGGGATTCGGATCTGGATTCGTAAAATTCTGGATTCGTCCCATCCCTATTTCATAGACTATAGCCAATGACATTAGCTGCATAAAAATCCACCCAAAATTTGTGGAAAAGACACATACTTGGCTGGTATGATAGACGTGAGGCCAGGAGCAAAATAAATGCAAAAATGTCTGGCAATGACAATTATAACAACAAAGGAAACTGGACACAATTTTATTATTACATTTCTTGAGAATGCATGACAGTACAGAAGGTTGCAATTTCAGTGCACTGGGACACCCATCTTCCATACTGCTTCCATACTTCCAGGCTGCTGTGGGCAGTACAATTCCCAACCAACCAACCACAATAGCTAGCTAGCTAAATAAATAAATAAATAAATAAAATGAAGCTGTCATTTCTTGTAACTGACTTGGAAACAGGGATCTATTACCAATCCTCTGAGGTCATAAAAATTACTCAATAGGATAAGTGAAGGCTGCGTAATTGGCAAACAAGTTGATTTCATGCTTCTTCCTCTATATGGTAGCTCTCTCAGGTTTTTGGGGGCTTTTTGGGGCATCTCATTAGCAGGTCTAATGAAAAAGCAAACAAGAGAGGCAAGAAAGGACAGCTCATCTGTAGTTATACAGAAAATCTGAAGTGTTGGTCCTAACAGCTGTCAGAGAATATGTATGGCTGGGAAAAACAAATCAAAACATTGTTCTGAGACAGAACCAGAATCTCAACTTTTTGAGGCTCTGGAAGGGAAACCAGGTTGTTCCACTGCAGGTCCCTTAAAGTTATATTGAGTATACCATATTCACAATCTAGATCACTGTTTCTTGTTTCTGTACTAGCAGTTGGTGAACTCAACACTTTGGAACTAAGATAATGTTTAGAAAGTTCTGGCTTTTGTCCACCACTGGCTGGGGTGATGGGAATTACAGTCCAACATCATCAGAGGCATATGTACACTCCTACTGTATCAACGTATCACCTTTGTTCCATACCTTGCTTACCTTAGGCCACTAGGTGTCCTGGATGTATGTATGTTATTTTAAATTTAAACTTGGCTGCTTTGTATAAATTCACTTCTGTATAAAGGGAATATGGTGGTTTGGGAAGAAAGGCTTGGTTATCTCATGACCCCAACCTTGCCACTGCTCAGTAATGCAGTGATGTTTAATTTTTAGAACTGCTCTCATTTTTAATTGTGTTTTAAAATGGGATGGTTGTTTAATTCTTTCAATGTTGATCTTCTTTTGTTTTTAATTTGTAATAGTGGCATATCTAGCATAAACAGTTATTAGGGCAAGCGTGGACATTATGCTCCTATTTTCTTACCCCTACCTGCATGGCTTTTTTGTGCCCCCCAGCACTGGTGTCTGGGGCACATACCCTACTTGCCCGACTCTAGATACACCTCTGATTTGTAAGCTGATTTTGGAAAAAGGGCAGGGTATAAAGTTAACAACAACAAAAATAATAATCACTTTAAGGTACAACACTTGGAAAGCCTGATCATAAAACATGCCCTGTAATTAAAAGGTAGACTGATTAATTATTCAGTCCTTTTCCCCTTCTCCTATGCCCAATGTATACAGAATAAAGAAGTGGGAGTATGCCACAAACTAAGCTTTTGTTGTTATTTGGCATCCAGTTGGTAATTTGTGAATGGGAGACCTCCATGAGTCCTGGTTATCAACAGCCATGGTCAAGTCTTGTTAACTCAGCTTCCTTTGTTGAATCAATTCATCTATTAGTTGGGCTTCCTTTTTCCAACTCTACTGAGTATTATTGTCTTTTCCAGTGATTCAAGTCATCTCATGGTATATCCAAAATGCAACAGTCAAAACAAAGTTATGGACCACTGCAAATCACTCACTTTGCCACTGTAATCTGTTCCCATGTATTGTGTCCTCACTAAGGCAACCTTCTTTGGAGCTCCCAAGGCAGTCCTGACTGAAGTGCAGCCCAAGGGGATTCTGGGCCTTGTGGGGAATGACACCCAATCCCTCCCCTCAGTACAGAACAGACCAGAAAGATTCTGGATCATTAGAAGAAGTCTCTGCCAAATCTCTTTTTCAAGACACGGGTAGCCCCAACTCTAGAATGGAAACAGAAGCGAAACATCTTCCCGTTCCAAAGGTGTCTAGAGATGCTAGCTCAGTCAGCAGCTAGAAGCAGAAGTGCCCATTTGAGGAATACAGACTTCAGATGAAGAAAGTGATACTTGTGAGCAATACTTCTTATGAGTAGACAATTTCTCATCTGACACAGATGGTCTGCAGCTGTGCCCTGGATGCGGGTCCTGAAGGTTCAGGATAAAATGGCTTCAGTTGCCTGGTCAGTGGGTCTCTGATGCCTTAGTTCAGAGGTGGGGAATTTTTGCCCTCTAGATATTGTTTGCAGCTCTCATATTCCCTCTCCAGTTGCTATACTGGCTAGGACTTAAGGGACCGGCAGTCCAACAACATCAAGAACGCTATAGGTATCCTCCCTTGAACTAGTTCTTCACTAAACCTCAATTGTTTTTGGAGCACCTTCTAATCATACTGTTAGTATCTAACATAGAATGACAGTATCATTTTATTAAAGAAATCTTGACAAATAAAGAATTGTGGCAGTACCTTTAAGACTACATGGCTTTTATTTAAGGATGAGCTTTCATGGCTATAAACCCACTTCTTCAGATGCAGTTCCAAGTGGCCTCAGGTACAAAGTATATTTATTCAGTTGTGGGAGTAGGATAGACTACTGTGGGATCCAGGAAGATGTAAATCATGCCCCTTGCCCTAAATTTTCAAAGGGCTGGTTGAGGTGGTACATGTCTTTCAGATATTTAAAGTAATCAGTAAGTGTTGATGTGTGAAAGCACTACACAGGCTTAGTAAAAGTCAGTTTCCCTGTGTTCAAACTCTGTCTGAAAAGATTTCTTGTGTTATATGTGCAATTGCAAGCACTCTTGTATGAATATATGTAAGTGTGTCATGAAGTCATTGTCTTTGTTCATACCATTGCTAATGCATTGGAATTTGTCAATACAATTCGATTCAGCTGTTTCTCTTTCTCATCTTCTTTTATAATTTCCTTGTTCAAGGACCATGACTTGTAAACCCCTTACCGTATGCCCAGAAGGTTGAAATGTTCTGCAACTCATTTTGGGTATTGCCATTTCTAACGTCAGATCTGAGTATACTGATCCTCTTGAACAAAGACTGTCCTGTTTGTCCAATGTAGAGTATAAAGGGGTATTGCTGGCATAGAATGACATATATCAAGTTGAAAGAAGAGCAAGTAAATGCATCTCTAATGCTAAGCGTGATGTTACTTGCCCCTGTAATATTGCTCCCAAAGTAGATATGACAACAGACTTGGCATCTGGGTTTGTGACAGGGTATTGTCCCACGTTATATATTCTGTTGTGGGGAGTTTAAGATCTGAAGGCTGTCCATTGGCTAATCAAGATTTACCTCCCAGAGCTTGTGAGAGGGTTATGTTATTCTCCAGAATTAGTTGTAGCTCACAGATGATGTATTTGCGTGATCTTAGCTGGGGACTTTAGATGGCCACTAGAGATATTCTATCATTTTGTGGTTTTGATATGTCTTGTAATAGATAGCTCCTGGATATTAATCTTGCCTTGTCGATTTGTTTCTTCACCTCCTTTGTGGGTATTGTAGTTTGAGAAATGCCTTTTGTAAATTCAAGAGTTTTGAGTTGCTGTCTTGCGGGTCTGAGCAGATGAAGCTGTATTGACTGTAGTTACATACCGTTCAGTTTACACCTAGAAAACACTACCAAGTCTATTGTTTACAGCCAAACCCTCTGATACAACTGCATCTGCTCAGACCCACAAGACAGATTCACAACAAGCATTTCTCAAACTACAATATCCACATAATAAATATACAAACAAATCAATAAGGCAAGGTTAATACCCAGGGACCATCTTCTACAAGACAGACCAAAAACACAACAGGGCACAATTTGCATCTTTCTATATCCTATTACTTTCTTTCCCACTATCATGACAGTATAAATATGCTTTAGACCTGAGGCCTTAATACCACACAGGGCTGCATGTGAAGAAGTGGGTTTATAGCCACAAAAGCTTATGCTAAAATTTAAACTGGTTAATCTTGAAGGTGCTGCCACATTTTTTCCTCTTCCTCCTCCCTTCTTCCTTTTTATGCAGCAGGAGACTAACACAACTCTTCTTGGAATACTTGACAAATAACTTTTCCACAGCTGATCTGAGATCAGACAATCAAATGAGTGTGTTCTACCTCTTAAGCACCTGTAACTAATGATCAAAATTATGAGTTGACTGTAAATGCTGTATTTATCACTAATTCCTACCTGTCTCTTTTAACAAAGTTGTTACATTAACTTTCTTTTTTTTTAAAAAAAACTGCTGTTAAAGTTCATATTCCTATATTTTACTGGAAGCTTTTAAAATTTGTTTTTGCTACAGAAGTAATGAGAGAAACAAGTCTGATTTTTCCATTGTTAACACTCCATGAGAGGCAGAGTGGTGTAGGATCTAAACATTAGATGACAATCCTGGAGACTACAGTTCAATTCCCCATTCAACCATGGAAACCTACTGGGTGACCTTGGGCTTGTCACACACTCTCAGCCCCAGAAAACCCCGTGATAGGTTCACTGTAGGGTCATCCTAAGTCTGAAATGACTTGAAGGCACACAACAACTACTCACATCTTTTCAATGTCTTGAGACAATTGAGATATAAAAATCCATTGTTCAAAGACCATTAGCCACAAGGTTGTGAGTTCGATCCTGCCTGGCTCCAAGGTTGACTTAGCTTTCCATCCTTTCGCAAGTCGGTAAAATGAGTACCCAGCTTGCTGGGGGCATGTATAGAAATGTTTCAAAATACATGCTATTTATAAGTTGTTCGCCGCCTCGATCCATATGGAGGGGTGGGATACAAATAAATAAAAATAAATAAATAAGTAAAACAGTATATTGTGGCCACCTATGGAACTGGAGGATTGTAAATATGGAAATTAAAAGTTCTCAGTATTTAACTTAAAGCTGTCTAATACATTTATGATGAATTATCCCCCTTCTAAAATAGTGGCAGAAGTTAGAAAGGAGAAGGGATTGTTACAGCCTGTGTTGATACTCTTTCCACTTTTGATACAGATCTTCTATGGAAAGTGGCATCTTACACCGATCTTCTCAGTTGTTCAGTCCCACTGATTTTAGGACAGACACAGGGTATTGTGAGACCCAACATGGTACAGTGGTTTGAACTACGACCCTGAAGACCATGATTCGATTCCTCGTACTGAGTGACGTTGGGCGTGCCACACAAGCTCAGCCCCGGGAAACCCCGTGATAGGGTCCCCTTAGGGTCGCCATCCGTGGGAAATGACTCAGAAGGCATACAACAACGGGGGTGCACTCTGAGTGAACTACTGTCCGCATCAGCTGCTAAGATGCCGCACCAGGCACCGCCTAAGCTCTGACCACCACCTGCTGGATGAGAAGAGAATCACACTTCCAAAACCAGGACCTTTCTGAACAATCTAGTAGACCTCAGCCTAAGGCAGTAACTCTTCCTATCCCTTCCTGTTGCTTTCTACCCGCAAGATTTCTATTCAGACGCCAAAAAAAACCCCTAAAACCTCACAATGATGAACTTTGTAAGCAGTGTATTCCCTTCTGCGCTGTATTTAAAGCCAACCCCGAAATGCACTGGCTGAAAAATCATAACCCTCAAAGTAAGACCATTCCCACCCTCCACTGTTGCGGGCCATTTCCGCACTAGCCTGTTATAGCGCGATGATTCCACTTTCAACCTCCTCTGGGATCCTGGGGTTTGCAGTTTCGGGAGGGGCCGGCCGGCCCCTCCCGAAACTGCAAACCCCAGGATCCCAGAGGAGGTTGAAAGTGGAATCATCGCGCTATAACAGGCTAGTGCGGAAATGGCCACAGTGCTATTATTCCACATTCAACATCCTGTGGAATTTCGGGGCGGGGGGTCTGTGGTTTCCTGCGGCCCGAGAGCCCTCTGCCTGAGAATTCTAAAGGCCCCTCCCTAAACTACAAACCCCAGGATTCCACAGGATGCCAATTCGCACCGCTGCTACAGCGGCCGCGGCCTTCCCGCACCGCCCCCCCGCCGCTTCGCTCCGTCGTGCCTTGATGACGTATCACCCAGCTGGTGCCCAAAACAAAGTGCGCAGCCGACGCAATTGGCCGGGGAAGGGGGAAGCGCCGCCGCGGCGGCTGGGGCGCGTGCGCAGTTGGGCGGCGAAGGCGCTCCTTCCTTTCCTCCCCCCACCCCCTTCGCCCTGTCTCTTGTGTCTGGGGGGGAGGGGACAGCTGAGGTCTCTCCGCGCTCCCCCTCACTGACAGCGCGAGCGGCTTCGGCCGCGTCCCCTCAGGCAAAGACAGCGGGGTGACAGAGGGAGAGAGAACCTGAGAGCCCGCCAGCCTTGCCGGCCCGCGGCTGTGAGGCGAGGGGAGGAAGGAGAGCGGGCCTTGCTGCCGGCCGACTAGCCAGCTGAAGGGGCGAGGGAGGGAAATGTGACAGAGGACGGGGTCCCACCAGAAGGCAGGCGGGCAGAGGGCGGCGGCGGCGGCCGCCTCGGCCGTTCCTCGCCCTTTCCTTCTCCCCCTCAGGTGTGAGAGCCCCTCCGACGGCGTCCTCTGACGGGGCTTCCCCCTCGCTCCAGGCGGCAACGGAGAGGGACTCCAGGTCGCCGCCCCCCTCTCTCCGCCGGGCCTTCGCCGCCTCAGGTGCGGAGCAGGACGAGCCTTGGCCGCTCGGGGAGGTCGGCGGCTGGCATAGCCGGGGCGAGGCGGGACAGGGGGCCAGCGGCAGGCCCGCCAGCTGACGAGAAGGGGGCGGCGGCGGGTTCAGGTCCTTGGATGCCGAGGGTCGCTCCTCCCTCAGGCTCCGTCCCCGGCGGCCGCGGGGGGAATGAATCTGGCCCAGCCCGAGGAGGAGGAGGAGGAGGAGGAGGAGGAGGGCGACGGTATGGAGCTGCCTCAGGAGGACGCGGCCGCCGCCGCTACTCCCGGGGCCGGGGCTGTCGCCGGCGGAATGGAGGTGACAGTGGACGCCGCCGCCGGTGCCGCCGCGCCGGTTGGGTGCCCTCCGAAGGAAAAGGACGAGGTCGGCAGCGGAGGAGGCGGGGACGGCGGCCAGCCCGGTTGGGAGCAGAGCCTGAGCCCGGAACTGGAGCAGGGTTATCGGATCCTGACCGAGTTCCTGCTGGAAAAGCACCGGCCCCTGACCGCCCCTTTCCTCAGACCTTTAGGAAGCCGAGAAGCGGAGGGCGCGCAAAGCGGATCTCCTGCCGCCGCCGCCTCCTCACGGGAAAGTAGCGGACAGCAGCTTTCGCACGAAACCCAGCCGGTGCCTGGGATGTGGCTGCTGAAGATGGAAGAGAAATTTGCCACCGGGCAGTACAGGGGGATCGCGGATTTCGTGGGTGATTTCCGGCTGATGCTGGAGACCTGCTATCGGCTGCACGGGGTGGATCACTGGCTCTCCAAGCAGGCCCAGAAGCTGGAGATGATGCTGGAGCAAAAGCTGGCGCTGCTCTCTCGGTAGGTGTGAGGGGTGTGCATGCAGTGTTATTGGGAACGCCAGTCAGGAAAGCTGGCATAAAGTAGAAATCTTAGAGGATATGAGTTTGATAGAAACCTGAAAAAACAGACCTCTTAAGTTAGGTGTGTACAAACTTTGTTTCTAAGACTGCAGAGTTTTTGGCAGTGTGCCGTAGGGAACTGTGATGAGTTTACCTCTGAGGAAATGCCTTTTAAGTAAATGTTGTTGTGTAAATCTAACTTTCAGCGTAGTCCTGTGTAGATGTATTGAGAAGCAGATCCTATTAATTTCATTTGGACTTGCAGTGCAGACTGCGGTCCTGTAAGTACCCAGGCATAAGACACATTAGACACAGGGGTATTAACTTTCTAAGGTTCTGTTGTTACTGTGTACTGTTGGAGGGACTTGTTCTCATTTTAGGTCGTGGGGGTTTTCTAGGGCACTGAATTGACAAAAGGAGCCTAAATTCCCTGAAGGGACCAGATCCTATCTGTTCTTGGAAGCTAACAGAGGTCATGGCCAGTTAACACTTGGATGAGAGACCACCAAAGTATACCATATGCTGATACCTCTCCTTGACTACCAGGAGATCACTCAGTGGTGCAAATAGTTAGGAAATGCTGTAGAAGCAACTGCACCTGAAAAACTGGGCTCTTTAAGGTGCTAAAAATAGGTCATATTGGGTTTTACTCTGAATGATTCACAGATGGTATGCAGTTACTCACACTTTTTAGTTATTTTTAGTTCTTGAATTACAATTTGTGAAACAACATCAATAGAGTTCTACAGGTGTTTCCTAAATGTTAGTATCTCCTGTATGTGTTATAATGCAAGAATATTGCATAGTGAAACATTAATATGTCTGTGATTGTATACATTACTACACTACAGGCACTACTTGGATATTTTGGGTTTTTTTGTAATATTGATTACTGTGTGTTGAAGTACACATTTTTATTTTTGCTTTTAATAGTTGATAAGTCTTCTGTATGAGAGAGAATGCATTGCATGACTTTCCTTAAAACTGACAGAAATAATGTGTAGTCTTCTGTGTAGAGCTAGTGAAGATAATGGTATCAACAGTCAAACCACTAGTATATCATAGAGTGTTTAGGACTGGTCTGCATGGGTTCTTTCATATCTTGATGGCTGCTCAAAATTCTTGTTTATCATTTGTTGAATAGTTGGAATGTATTTTCCAGAGTATGCAAGCTCACCTTTAGGAAACTGTCACTAATCTGAATATAATGCAGTGGTGTGTCTACTCTGGTTGTCTATACAGTGGAGCAGGCAAAAGGTAGAACAGCATTTCCTACTAGTTTTCTAGGTTACTTGCAGTATATTAACAATTTTTATTTTCATCTATCTAGTAGCAGAAATAACTAAAAAACCCCACACCATGAATGATGCTTCTGAAAGTCTGAAGGAGACAAAGGCTGATTTTCCCCCCTGAGGTTAACATATTCTCAGAAATACTCTTTTTTCTAATTACATATGTCCATTCTCTTTGAGTATTTTGCAACCACCTCTGGTTGATAGTTACCAGAATTATGGGATTTTAAAAAAAAATAAAGTAGGTAATGGGAATCCAAAGTCTACCAGCTCCTGTTGTACATGGTTGTACTTGCATATGAACTACTCACTCAGACCAGTGTGACTATTGTGATCATAATCTATTCATACAGAAAATTAGATTTTTAAATAAAGGATGAAGACTGTTATTTTTGATGGGTTTAACTGTAAATACTGGCTTGGATCCAGAGCTTGCCTACCATGACCACTAGCACTTCTTCTTTCATTGGAAGGCCTTTGATCCTTTGGCCCATCTCCAGTTATAGAATGGAGGAGGAGATTCTTTTTGCTATTTTCTATGCAGTCCTGTTTGCTGCCTCTCAAATCTGCTCTCAAGAATTGGGGAACTGTCCATAACAGTAGGGGGAATGAGGCTGGGCAAGTGAGGGGGAAGTGAATTTAAATCATAGCCTCTCTTTCTTGTTGGCATTCTTAGTAGCACTCTAGTGAGAGTATTCCTGCTGGTATGAACTCTTGCTGAACTTTGGATCTGGCCCCGTAATTGTAACATTACTCGGTAATGATATTTCCTTGTCAGGTCTTTTCATATGAAGGTATAGTGGTTGAGCGGTGGATTACAGTGCTGGAGACCAGGGTTTGATTCCCTGCTCAGCCATGGAAATCCACTGGGTAACACTGGGCATATAAACTCAGCTGCAGAAAACACCATGATAAGGTTTGCCTTAGAATCACCATAAGTTGGAAATGACTTGAAGGCACACAATAATTCATTGCTTGTTTCCTTCGGTTAAATAAATATGTATTGTGGAAATAAGGCCATCTTTCAGATTAACAGTACAAAAGGCACCTTGAAAGGTTAGTGTTAAGATGATGTATATATCACTTTAATCTGCATTATTGAGTAGGCTAGTAGTATGTGGGTATAAAAACTCCCATTTACTCTTTTCATTCAGCATTTGATTTTGGATGTGTGATGATCCTTGCCTTTTCCAGACCACATGAACCTATTACAGACATATGTAGTTCCTGGCCCTTTGGCTAATGCTTGCAGAATTGCAGCCTTAAGAGGAAACATATAATACAAAGCAAATTGGTCAGAGGGAATAGATGCAGTACTATAAATGCCAAATTGTAATTGCCTTTTTAAAAGGTGGTAGTACTCTTTAAGAAGCAAAGACTTAAATACACAGCTTTTCAAGTGTGCTAAAAATTAATGTTAACAGTCATCAGTTCCTTCTCCCCCTTTTATATATTTACAAGTATTCAGATTTTTATAAAACCTAATGTAAAGCTTCAGATGTATTTGAATGTAATATTCAAGCCACATTAGGCAATTTATTGACACTACTTTCTGCTGATCAAATACTCAGGTACTTTTGGGTATTAAACTGTTCATATATCTAGACTGCATTTAAAATTAATGTACACTTATTGATTTTATATGTATCTATTCAGAAGTCAGCCCTATTGAGTTCAATAGTGCTTCTCCTAGGTACTTGTGCTTGGATTGTGCCTTAAGAACTAACATATGTAATTCAAATAAAAATGCTAACCAGATCTTTGTTGATTCAGGGCAAAAGTCTTCTGTTAAAAATCTCTCCAGAAAAACAGAAACTAGTTACAATGTTCAGTCTAGGGAGTCTGGATAATTGAACCCATGTTCCCATTGCTACTGTGCAGCAAGTATTATTGAAGATCATGATATCAGTTAACCTCTTTTGATACACAGTAGTTTGCATGGAAAGATCTCTGGGTTAGAGCCAGAATTTGCCAAAAACTGAGTGTTGCTGTTGTATGGTTTGTTTTGAATTACAGAGAATAAAATTTTCATGCGTTATTAGTGTTTGCAGCATATCAATACAGGGTATATGAATGAGGATTTGTGGTTTCAGAGGAATGTTGTGTGATTTGTTCTGGGATAGTCTGCTAGACCAACTTAAATGTATGCATTATTCATAGCTATTTGAGAATTTTAAAACCTTTTTAAAAAAAGCTAAGTAAGATTCTAAAAACTTGAACCAGTCTGCAGGCTGCTCAAGATACCTCTTGAGTTTTAATCATTTTGTCTGTTTTGTTAAGATAGATACTTCACATGAAAGTCACTAGTAATTGAAAAGGTTCTTAATGTGTTTTTCTGTGTTTTGCTTGTGACACGAGAATCATTCATCAGCTCCTAATGCAGTGGTGAAAATGTCACCAGTGTAAGATGAAACAAAAAGGAATTGTTTATATCTGAAGAATATATGGAAAGTTGAACATTTTATGAATACAGCTGTAGGGAATAAGTATACTTTTGATCAAAGCCCATAATTTAGTGAAGAATGCTTTGCAGTCATCACATTCTTCATTTTAAAATAGCATTATTGTAGATTATAGAGTGCAGAAGAAGGGGAAAAATTCCTTTTAAAAAGTAAAGCGGTGCGGGTGCAATCGGAATCCCTTCCATTTTGGTTATGTTATACAGCGTAGACAAGGATGGGAGAAATGTGGCCCTCAGAGCCTCATTTTTGTCCCCAGAGTTCCCATTAAAAAAATTACATAGATCACCAAAAATGGGTCAAAACTGCTGCAAAAGTTGTGGTTCTACCCCCTGTACCCCCGAAGACCTCTAGTGCCTTTAAACTGCTAACCTCCCCCAATCAGAAAATAGCACAACTTACCAGCATGTTAGACACAAGTACATCCCCTCACCTGGCCTAGATAGTCAACCCTTGGACTATTCAAAACGCTGCACGCACATTAAGCTCAATCCCACTGTCTGTAGAAGAATCTGAGCAAAAAGTGGCTTTCTGGCATTCTGGATGGTTGTTTTCCGAACTCTTAACCCCATAGCTTATTTCAGAAAGTACTGTAGTACCAAAACTTTTGAGAGAGCATTTTGGTTGTGCTTGAGAAGTTGATGGGAAGAAGAAGGGGTAGGAAAGGGAGCTTCCCCCAACCTGCTATCTAATTTCAATATCTCCTGGTAGTTTATTGTCTTACAAGTTGTTGCCTAGCACTATCATTAGATTCTCTAAACAGGCTGGTCAGATTTAATAATTCAAATTCAATTTCTTTGTCATAATTAAAGCGAATGATAAAACATTTGCTTTTGAACAATACAGTAAAATAATATGTGGATCATCATTTAAAGGAAATTGCTTAAAATTAGAACATTAAGTATCAGTTGACATCTTTGTGATAAAAACAGTTGATTACACATGCTAATAATGTTTGTACTAGTGGTGGGACTTGTGTACACTCTTGGATGTTGTTGAACTGCATTGCTAATCAGCCCTAACCTAAATAGCTAATAATGATTAATGCTGACAATTGCAGTCAAGCAACATCTGTCATAGATGGTTATGATTTTGTTAAAATAAACCAGGATTGAGGGACAGAACACAGAAAAAATAAATAAACACTCCTCCTTTAAAGTGTCTTGTGCTGAACCTTAGCAAAATGTTTCTGCGAATAAAATTTTAGAAGTCTGCTATTTTGTTACATGGAATAGTAATCTAATAATGAACTATGCACATGAATCCCCAACATAGCTGGTAAGATACTTCAGAACAAGAAGAAGAAGATTAGACTTGAAAAGTAACTGGCATAGATCTAAGGATTTTGTTCTGAGGCTTTTCCAGTTCTACAGAGCTATAATACCTCAAACTACAGTCCCCAAGCAAATTCTGAATGCTGAGATAACATTTCTTCTCTACCCAAGTGTAACTCCAAAATTTAGGATCCCATTTGCTTGATTTCATAGATTGCAGGCAGCTGCAAATGTACCATCAAGGTTAACCTCAGTTAATAGGGTCTCTGAGAAAGAAGCTCCTTTTTACACTTGCTGAAACCTCTTGCTTTTCTTCCTTTTCCTCTGTCTAGATGGGGTCATTTTTAGCAGCATTATCACTAGGAGAAAGATGGAGAAACCAGGCATTTGGTGTCAGGTTGCAGAAGCACGTCTGAAGTAAACAATGCAATAAAACTTGAGCTGGAAAAGAATGGGATTGTTCTAACCAATGTATTGTAGCTACATGTGCCTGACTACCACAGGCTAGGTGAAAAGGAGTTGCCTCCAGAAACCCTTACTGAGTGCAGACAGCAAAAACAGAAAAGAGAAAAGCAGTCAAAGTTTGCCTGACCACTTACCCCCCAACATATTGAAGATACATAGATCTGTAGGTCTGGCCAGCAAAATGGAAATCAGATAAAAGTGGAAGCCAGTAAAAGAAAAAGAAAAAAAAACTATCTCAGGATGCGTTTTGGAAGAATTCATCAAGTGATCTGTTGTTAATTGCTGTCAAGTCAACTTCGACTTATGGTGACCCTATAAATGAAAGACCTCCATGTTACCTTGTCATCAACAGCCCTGATCAGGTCTTGCAGATTAATGCTTTCTATTAATTTTTGAATGTTGTCTTTTGAGGCTGCATTTAGAAGCATTTTGACAGGAACTTCCCAGTTTTGTTCCATTCTTTTACTCATATTCATTTTTCCCTCAAAAGTAGTGAAAAGAAACAAAATAGGTTAACATAATGACCCCTTCCTCCCATTAATACAGCAACAGGCTACTTTTCAAACACTATAAAGGGTAAAGAGAATGAATTACATTTAAGAAGTAATTTTCCATGCTCCAGTTTTCATAAAAACATCTTACTCGGTTAGATATAACTGAAAATAGCAGTTGAGCAAAATACTGTATGTGAGGATCTGAAATATGAAACCTCAGCTTTGAAAAGCATTGGTCTAATTCTATGGTACAACAAAGACAAGATTGACACAGAATTTACTAATCATTACGTGAGGAAGTCATTAATTAGAATTTGGAAAACTATGAAGAAAACGCTATACTCTAAAATTCCCTTGTGGGTATCGCCTCAAGAAGCCTTTTTTGGACAATGGGCAGATAAACCTAAAGGAGAATGGATTAGATACAAAGATTTATTGCTAATAAAAGCCCCGGATGATGTCAGACTGAAAGTGTGTGACGAGCTACAAAATGAGGGTATCTCATTAAACTGGTTCCCCTATCTTCAGATAAAAGAACGATTTAAAATGGACTCTAAACTGGAAGGGTTTGTGTGTCAAAAATCATATGCTGAGTTTGAAAAAATAATCTTTTTAAAATCCAAACAGAAAGTTTCTCTGTTTTATAAATATCTAAATTCTAAAAAACTGGAAGATGAAGAGGTCAAGGAAGTGATGATCAAATGGGCTCAAAACCTACAACGTAATATCCCATTAGATGAATGGGATGCATCATGGAGAAGTACTATGCAATTTTCAACTCTGCAGGAAATCAAAGAAAACTACTTAAAAATGCTGTACAGGATTTATTTGACTCCCGACAAAATCAATCGAATGTATCACACAGGAAATAACAAGTGCTGGAAATGCAGTGGTAACATTGGTAGTTTTTTTCATATTTGGTGGTCGTGTCCTCGTACAAAGAAGTTTTGGATGAAAATACATCAGACAATGGAAGAAATATATAAAACAACATTCCCTATGGATCCGGCCTTTTATCTTCTATATATGACAAACAGATTTGACTCAAAGTTCTTAGCTAAGAACAAGAGGACGTTGCTATTTCTGGTTACAGCAGCGAGAATTGTTTTTGCTAGGTTATGGAAAATGCCTGATATGCCAGACTTAAATTTATGGTATCAAAAAATATTTGACTACAATCAGCTTGATCTTCTCTCAGCTAGACTGAGGGGGAAACAAGAAAAGCAAATTGTTCAGGACTGGAACTTAATTATAAATTACTTAATGTTAAAAGGTCATCTAATCTCTAAGTTATGAGTTAAATTTCACATTCTTTTGATTAGGTATGTGTTTCTGGTTGGTAGTAATATATGTGAGTTTTGTCTATGGTTGGGCACAAATAATCAGACAAAGATGGAATTGAGCTTACTAAAGTGTTCATTTATTTGTATAACTTATCTTTAACGATATTGCTGAAGGATTAAAAATACAGGCTAATGCAACATAAGGAATAAGGGAGCTTCTGTTTGTAAAGAGTAACTACATAAAGAACTCTTAAAGGAGGCAAGGAAGTTACGGTTTTGTACACCCAGATTTAAAGGAAATAATATATTTTTCCTTATCTAAACTACGTTACTAAATTTTGAGGTTGTACATTACTGATGATTGATATGTGGGTTTTTGGATATGAAATGTTATATGTTTAGCTCCTTTTTTTATATATATGATGTGAATTATTATGTATGTTCAATTGATTGTAGAAATATGATTTGATTTTTTTATTATTATATACTTTTAAACATATAATAAAAAAAAAGAAAAGCATTGGTCTAATTCAACTGGAAATTAAGCTCTGCTGGTTTTATGTGCTGCTAAACTGGCATTCTGGGAGTTGTTGTTAACTCCTGTCAGACGACATCACCTTATGACAACCCTATGAATGGGAGACACACACCCCCCAATCACCCTGTCATCAACAGCCCTGCTCAGGTCTTGCAGACTCAGGGCCATGGCTTCGTTGATTGTATTTGTCCATTTGTAATGTGGTCTTCCTCTTTTCCTACTGCCTTCTGTTTTACCAGGCATTACTCTCTTTTCCAGTGGGTTGTGTCTTTGCACTGGTTTGAGTGTTGGACTATGACCCTGAAGACCAGGGTTTGATTCCCAACTCAGCCATGAAAAACTAGTGGGTGACCTAGGGTGTGTCACATACTCTAATCCCTAGAAAACCACATGATCCCTAGAAAACCACAACCAACCTTAGGGTTGCCATAAATCAGAAATGACACGAAGGCATGCAACAACAACAACGACAACAACATGTATTTTCATAATATGTCCAAAGTAAAATGGTCTCAGTTTACTCATTGTGTCTTTTAGGGACAGTTCAGGCTTGATTTGCTTTTGGACTCATTTATTTGTCTTTTTGACAGTTCACGGTATGCATTAAACTCTTCCCCAGCTTCATGTTTCAGTTACGTTGATGTTCTTCCTATGAGCTTTTTTCTTTGTCCAGCCTTCACAACCATACATAGAAACTGGAAGCACAGTTACATGAATAATACTAATTTTAATATTCAATGATATATCTTTACACTTCAGGATCTTGTCTAGTTCCTTCATAGCTGCCCTTCCAAGTCCTAGAGCCTTTCTGCACTACATGGTTTTAGTGCCATTATTCTACTTTCAGCATTCTGTGGAATCCTGGGATTTGCAGTTTAGGGAGGGGCATTTAGAATCCGCAGCCAGAGAGCTCTTTGGCCTCAGGAAACTACACAGCCCAGAATTCTGAAGGATCTTGAAAGTGGAATAATAGCACTATAACAGTGTAGTGCAGAATGGTCCCTAGTCTTCTGGTTTCTTGACTGCATTCTCATTGATGATTGAACCAAGGTATGGAAAATCTTGAAATTATTTCAATGTCTTCATCTTCTGCTTTAAAGTTATATAAATCATCTGTGGTCATTATTTTTCTTTTCATAATGTTCAGCTGCAAACCTGCCTTTGCACTTTCTTCCTTGACTTCCTTCAGTAATTGTTCCAAATCTTTGCTGTTTTCTGCCAGAGGTATGGTGTCATCTGTCTTTTGAAATTGTTGATGTTCCTTCCTCCAGTTTCATGCCTCCATGTCTAATCCTGCTTTACATATGATATCTTCATCATACAAGTGAAACAGATATGGCGATAAAATGCAGTCTTGCCTGACTTCCATTGCCAATTGGAAACCGTTCTATTTCTCTGTATTTTGTCTTGTGGCAGCCTCCTTTCCTGAGTTTAGTTTGCACATAAGGACAATTAATTGTTGTGACAAAATAATTTTTTTAAGAGCTATCCAAAGTTTTTCACAATCAGCACAATAAAAGGCTTTGCTGTGATCTATAAAGCACAGGCTGATTTTCTTCTGAAATTCTTTGCTGCGTTCCATTATCCAACATATATTTGCAATATAATCCCTAGTGCATCTTCTTTTTCTGAATACACCATGGATTTCTTGTTCCATATATGATAAAGGTCATTGTTGTAATATTTTTAGTGCGGTGGTCATGTAGTTACTGCAATTCCTGGTGTCTCCTTTCTTGGGAATTCGGAATGTGTATTGAGTGTTTCCAGTCTGGGACCAATGGTTTTATTTTCTATATTATTGAGAGAGTTTGGTTAGAACTGGAGTAGCTTCTGTACATTGAAGCAGTTCTGCTGGTATGGCATCTATTCCTGGTGATTTATTTCTCTCAAGTACTCTTGGGTGCTGCTTCTGCTTCACTTTCTGAAATCATAGGTTCATCTTCAAATGATTGTTCCTTGAATGAATCTGTCATCCTTTCATCTTTTATATAGTTGTTCACTATATTATTTCCATCATCTTTTTATTTCTACATGATGATGCAGTATGTTCCTCTGCTGGTATTATAGCATTCCCATTCTTGACTTACATTTCGCTTTGATTTCCCAGATTTGTGGTAAAGGTTTCTTGTTTTTCTTTTATTATTGCCATAATTCCAGGGGCTGGGAGGCTACTGTAAACTCTAGTGCCTTACCCAGAAATGGAATATTGGGGACTGGCTGGTCTTTATCCAATAGAGTAGATCCATGGAAGGCTTTTTCAGTGGAGTCCTGCAACTGCCTCTTTTACATATGTTGGAACCCTACCTTGCTGAAGGGAGGCATTTACTAACCCTGCTACTACCCCTTGGATCTTGTTAGTGAATCTGAGAGGGCAAAGATCAAGCAAACTCACAGTGGTTCTTACCTCTTCAAGAATCCCGACTGCATTCAAGCTGCACAACTAGAAAAATATCTGTTAACAGTGAATGAGCATGAGCCAGGGTTTCATTACTGGGCATGTATTAACTATAGTGTCTTATTCATAGAGAACCCAAGCAATTTTATTTGCAGATGTTAAACAAATTATTCACAGCTATCCAGAATGGCTCTTCCATGGGTCATGCTATAAAAGACAATATAAAAATCCTGGGTGAATTTTTGAAACTTAACTTGTAACTTGTTGGTGAACTCAAGAACACAGTAGGAAAAGGAAAAGTAACCTTTATGCTGCCAAAAAAATACAAGTTACCTTAATGTATTTAGAAATTTTGTTCAAATATTCAAAATATTTTCAATCTGATCTGTTTCTTCCATTGTCTTATCATTCTGCTGCTGAAAGAATGGGCACATTATGGTTTGTTCAGTCCCCACAAAATATACAAAATATTAGATCAAGAGGTGAAGTAAGGAAGAGGTAGTGTACAACTACTTTCAGGATGAAACTGCTATCTGTACTGACCACACTACAAAAAGTTTAACTAGCGTTTTCTAGATTGTGAGTTAGATATAATGTACGTAGTACATGATTTGGCAAATAAATCGGCACCTCAGTTTGGCTGGAGAACGTATTTAATAAGTACTAGCCTTCTTTGATCATACTGGGTAGTTTAAGTCAGTCCCTTTCATAGTTTACATCCCATTCATCTATTATCTTCTTGATAATATCTCTGAGAATTCTCAGTTTCTGTGAAAGACATCTGAGAGTATTGCAGTTGTCACAATCAACTGTGAGATCATGAAAAAGGCCTTCAAAAAAGGTGGCATTGAGAAGTGACGTCACTGAGGTGAGTGATTTTGTACCTAAGAACTGTATCATGCCAGAGTACTCAAAGCAGAGACCCTGATAGCAGTGTTGCCTGTACCATCAAAGCAGCTTAACTTACAAATAGGTTTCATTGACATTAACAATGCAGCTGAGGATGTTCTGAAAACACTAAGTTTTCAGCCTGTTGTACCTGCTAATTTATCAATCTGTCAAATTAAGCTGGGAGACATGGATGCTTCACCTATTGCTGTAAGTTATCTAAGCCTGAGTTTGCTTTTTTATCTGAAAAACTCTTCTAACCAGTGAAGATATGATTCTAGTGTTATCCAAGAATATTTTATTGCCTTTCCCCACTGCTCTCCCTCACATCTAGGTGGGTGGGGTGGGGTGGGGACTTAACTGTCTCTTCAAACTACCCATTTTTCCCTATATTTCTCAGAATTCTTTCAGACACACCTCTAGACAACACCATGATGAATTTTTGTGCTCTTCATTTCATAGTCTTGATTCTAACGAAGATTAGGACTTGACTGTTTACCAGCCCTTATATTTTAAGTTAGTGAATCTCAAGACTGACGTTTTTCCCCCAGCAGACTGTAGATCTGTACCATATTTGTGCTTCTTGGCTATAGCTTTATTTATTTGCTGAACACTTGACAGTGACTGGCAGCCAATGGCTCATGGACTGGCACTGGTCCATGGACCAATACTTTGAGTAGTGCTACATGAAGTGTTGTATGTCCTTATTTCATACTAATATAGATACTGTATAATTACAGTTCAATGTAACAGAGGATACAGAGAAACTTGCATGTGGTTTCTTTCCTCTCTGTGAGGGGTACTTTGACTTGACATTGATGACATTTGCTGCATAAACAGTGTCCCATTTCAAGATGCCTGTTGTGTGTGGGAGCAGGTCCATTTCTACTATGGGCAAGGTGGGGCATGTGGCAATTTGTATCTGGCTCTTCTTTTGTCTCAGTCCACCTGGCCTTCTTTATCCACTATTGCTATCAGAATGGGTAAATACCTGGTGCAAGGTCTGTCTGATTGTCTGGTTTGGTTGGAAAACGCTGGTTTACAAAGCCTTCCAAAGATGAGACCATCTGTTGTTTTTGTTTTACCTTGAAGGCTTATGATACCTCTTGGAAATGTGGAATCCTTGTAAGACTTCTGTAATTTTGGATTAAGAGGCTGTCTACCCATCTTCATACAGAACTTCCTGAAGAACCATACAATCCAGGTTTGCTTTGGCTCTACTTATACACATATTTTGAGCAGGAGGAGAGTGTCCCCTGAGGCATTATGTCTTCTCAACATAATGCTCTTCTCTGTATGATTAATGGCTTTGCCTCACTGCCTCTTACTTTCCAAAATTGCCTGTACATAGATGACTCCTCTAGTATGCAGGTTTTTTTTAAAAAAAATAACCAAGCCCTTGACCTTGCATACTGACCTGCTGTAGTAAATTATTATATTTTGTCTTGAAGTAAGATCATATTCCTCTCCCCGCTTCCTCTCCCAGCTTAATTCTTGGTTTGGAACTGAAATTAATTCAAAGGGATATCTTGAAAGTTGCAAACATCTTAACTTCTTGAGAATGATGCTGGGGCAAGTAGGTGTCTATGGCTGCTAAATAGGAAAGGCACAAAAATATTACATGTTTGAAGTGCTTTCCTCCAACTTTTGGAAATAGACTACAAAACCAGGCTGCAGCATTTATTTTACAGCAGACTGAATTACAGCTCTGTAGTCTAAAATTCTGAAGGGCTATTTGTCTGAAAGCTGAGCCCAGTCCATCATCTGAAAAGCAGATTGTGCCTTCCTACATATTTTACTTTGCCTCTGCAGGTGGAAAAGTATTTTTATTTGCATAGTCACTTGATACAATACACAAATTTGCTCAGCTTATGCTGCCACAAGGAATATGAACATCAATTCTATACAGCTTTCCGTTATATGGGCAGCATGTTGCCCAAGTCCAGACACTAATAACAAACACTTCCAAGGGTGACTTTTAAGACTCTAGGAAACTGTGAGTAAGCTCATGAGCTTTGTAAACAAAGGAGCTGAGCAATCCCTGAACTTGTCTACATATTGAGAAAATCCCTGACCAAAATAAACTGCAGCTGTAGGCAGAATTCTGCATATCCCCAACTGCTGTTATTTTTTTAACTTTAAAAAAATCCAAAATTTTTCCTCCTTAAAGCCTTAATGTTAAATGTAAATTAAATGTGTTAACACTTGATAGTTAAAGTATCTAATTTGCATTTTACATGGGCTTTTGCAGTGAAAGATTAGAGAAAACAATCATCACATTTAACATGAGTTTAATGCCTTGTTTCCTTGTTTTTGCTGTAGTTCTCACAGAAAAAAAAACACTTCTGGTTTGAATATGATAAAGTCATACAATAAGGTTATTAACGTTACAAGTTGGATGGGACCTCACAACAAGAACAGTTCTTCCGAGACAAGCTATAATTATTACCAAGCCAGTCCTAAACTGAACAGAGGGAAATTTGTTCATCATTGTGCTGAGTCATTTGAACAACTGCCAAGTATATGTCATGTACATCTACAGTATACTGCTGAATTGCAAACTTCACCTGACTGGCTCACTTCGGACAGTGCATTCACATCACAGGCTAAAAAGTTGTTTACTGCTCAGAGTTCTTTGATTCCAACATTTGCACTTTATTCTAGTTGTTGCAGAGGAGACTTAATTATTTCGCTGAATAGCCTTTGTTTGGTAATGCCCTCTCCACTCTGGGGCAGAACAACTCTGGGGATTTTTGTCTTTTATCTGCCCAGTTGCCACCAACTGCAAGCAGTTGTATTATATAAACATTACTTGCCCAATAATGATTATGCTGTAATTTTTACTGATGGGTTAAGTCCCAGAAGCATAGCAGCGTTTGTCCAAGCATTTATGTGAAGTGGAAAAACTCTTCACTGAAAACACATGCACGCACATGCACACACAAATATGTGATATTTTATATATTAAATATATAAATTTATATATTAACAGTGACCTTGTTATTTGAACGTTATGCCTTATGAAACAAAAAATCAGCAGGTTTGGAGGAACTCCAAGATATGCAAATATGCAAAAATCTTCAGGGAATAATTGCTAAGGCAGGAAAACCTTTGAAACAGGCTACCTCTTATATGCAGATTATTATCACATAATTCCTATATGGCAGGGTGGGCAACTGCAGAGGGGGTGGAGCTAATTTTCACCTGGATAGTGCCCCTGGCAAGGCACACCAAAGCCTTCAGGCACCCCAAAAAATAAAAAAAAATGCTGTGTGATTTTTCACCCTAGCTTCCAAAATGCAGATGTTTGTACCCTAGCCCATCATAGACCTAAAAAACCGTGCAAACCTCCCTGGGTTGGCCAAATATTAGCTGAAATGGAATCAAGAAGAAAGCCACATCACTCCTGATACTGTTTTCAGTCAATTTTGGGGAAGATTCTAGCAGGTTTTTAAGGTATGAGAGAAGTTAGGAACGAATCCATTGCGTCTTGCAGCTTTTTTTTTTTTCTTGGATGGTGGCAACAAATCATCTGGGTTTTTTATTCTTAGAGGATACGGGTTTGGGGGGCATGTCACAGGCCACACTTTGGAGCTTCAAGGACTATATGCAGCCCACAAGCTGCACTTTTACCACTCCTGCCATATTGTTGGTAAGAAGGCCAGTAAAAGATTTTTGGCTCACCTTATCCCAACCAAGGCAAGTTTTTGTATGAGAAGCCAGCTGAAAGTGTTTAGTGTTTCGCAGTGAAGATGACAGAATGGTACTAACATTAAAGAAACATCTCAAATCATTTAATAGCTGACAGTTAAAAGCTGGGGTAGTTAAAACATACTGTATAAGCACTGAAAAGAAACCCTAGGTCAAGAGCCCTACTGTTAGCCTCACAAAAATGCTAAGCAGGAAGCTGACAAATGATTCCAAAGTGAACTACTGTACAGGCAGATGTATTGGATGCCAAATAAAGCCTTCCTGGGGTTCCAGATATAAAAATAATTACACAGAGAAAGTTACACATAGACACAAAAAAGTGATGAGAGAGTGGGACTAACAAAAATCTTCAGCTAGCAAAATCAGCAGGCACTTGCCAAAAAAGATTTAAATAGAAGCTCATACTAGTTATGGTTTAAAGAAACATTTGGCTTGTACATAACCTTACCATGTGCAGTACCACAGAATCAGTGATCTCAGATACTAGAAAAACAGAAGAAATTATCCCAGAAGTTTGCATTCATGAATTAAGGCCCTTCTGTACTACACTGTTATAGTGCTATTATTCCACTTTCAACATCCTGTAAAATCCTGGAGTTTGTCATTTAGGGAGGGGCATTTAGAATTCTCAGCCGGAGAGCATTTTGGCCTCAGTAAACTACAAACCCAAGAATTCCGCAGCATGTTGAAAGTAGAATAATATGACTATAATAGCGAAGTGCAGAAAGGTGTTCTGTTACTGGATAAGAAAATGTAAAAGATATTTGTTTGTATCCAGCTATGTCTGTCTTCCACTGGAATGGAGACCACTGGCTGAACAGATTTCTGCATCCTACTGAAGCTTTGCTTGTCCCATATGCGTTCCTAAATAGTTCCTAAAACTATTCTGGACATTTTGAGTGGATCTTGTATAAACAAGCTCTGTTGAAAAGAGGAAGATGAAGTCAAATTGCCTAACTGGAAATCTGCTCACAAGACATTGGGTGTCTACTAATATATGATAAACTGACAGGATTGTTCTCCAATTCTAGACATGAATGACCTATTCATCATTGAATTGAATTTTGAAAATGTTTTGTTGAATTGTTTTGTTTTGTTGATATTTTGTTGTTTTGTTGAAAATTGAAAATGTTTTGTTGAAGCTTTCCTTATCAGGCTGTAGCTCCCTACTCTGATAATCATGCTGCTTCCAGAATTTAGAGAAACTTTGGGAATAGATTCTGATCAGTATAGTGCACTGGATGGGAACACAAATCAAAGATATTCATTCCAAGACATTTTGGCTCCACATGATCCATTTCAGACTAATGGAGCATTTAGAACTCTGTGCCAAGGTGGTCTGTAGAAATTCATTCAGGTTCTAGTTGTAAAGTTTCTCAGGTAGAAATACTAAATCTCATTGTTGGCAAGAAACATATGAATGATAAAATTAATGTACAATAAGATGTTGTTATTGTCTGCTTTCAAGTCATTTCCGACTTATAACAACCCTAAGGCAGACCTATCATGGAGTTTTCTGGGGGCTGAGAGTATATGGCACACCCAAGGTCACTCAGTAGGTTTCCATGGCTGAGCGGAGAATTGAACTCTAGGCTCCAAGGTCATAGTCCGACACTCAAACCACTACGTAGTAGTTTGCCTTAGACTGGAAATGACTTGAAGACACACAAGAACAACACACAGTAAGATATCTGACCTGAATTCTTAACTGTCTTACAATGTTTTTTCCCCACTTTTAAGAAGATTGAGAACTTAAAAGTTTGGTTTGCCTTTCTTTATTGAGCACAGCTAAAGTTAATGATAAATGCAAGCTTATATTTAACACCCCAGAATACAAAGAATTATTTTTTAAAAAACCATAGAGATTCCTTGTCTACCAGTCTAGAAAATGAGCAGTCTCTCATCAGTAATTCTTGCCAACACAGTAATGGACTGTTGGTTCGCAGGCATGGAAATAAGAATTTTCAATAAAAGTTTATTTCAAAAATGTTATTTATGTAAGGGCATAGATTGTTGTCTCCGTAAGGATATTATATTGTACACAGTAATTTCAGTAACAATGCTACCATCATAAGCTCTTACCTTACAGGAACACACAGCCCTATTGCCACAGAAAGGTAGTACTAAAACCACATTATTTATGGATTGATGAGATAAGGGAAGCCATTGCCTTGAGTTTGCCAGACCTTAGCAGGGTTGTTGATTATTAGAGCACTTGTTTATAGAAGTGTCATAAATTGAAGCCAATTTGATGGCAAATAACAAAAAATTCAATAGATTTCAATATTCAAGACAGACAAAATTTTGGAGAGATGCAAATAAATACAGAAATGGCAGTCAATGGATATAAGAAGATAAAACCATGAATTGTATGCATGTAAGTAGATTTTCTTATTTGAAGGAAGGGAAATGGAAAAGCAAAGGCATTTCTGTGTCTTTTAATAAGGAAAAGAAAGGCGAGTGGTAATTCATAGAAGAAAGATTTTTTCCTATGATCACAAAATGTCATTAATTTGTATATGAAAAGTTTTGTGAAATCTTTGGCTGGTGCATGGTAGAAACTATATGAGACTAGTTGTTGAGTGAGTGAGTTATCCTTTCTAGATATTATAACTTCCCCCCTTCCTTCGGGGAGCAAAGCAAGCTGTTACTGCCACACTTACATGAGAAAGATAACACAGTTATGTCAGTGTAGGAAAATCTGGAAGCATTTGGATTGCCCAGATAAATGTTTTCTTCGTTGAAGAAGAAAGAGCAGTTTTCTTTTTAAAAAAAATCTTGATAGCTAAATTGAATTCTTGGTAGCTAACAAGCAAAGATGAGAGAAGCAAGTTCCCAAAGTGCCTCTTTTAACTAAAGTGGCCAGTACTTTTAAGAAAACTCTGTAATGGCTTTGTCAGGAGTATACTGCTAAAAAGTCTGTGTATTCTGGAGATGGCAGAGAACTTGATTCTAGAGCACACAAACTTTTCCTTAGTCCAACATTGCAAAGGAAGTACTGTACAGACTTTTTCAAAATTGTTGTACATTTTAATAAATATAAACACTTTGGTCATTTCCACACTGAGGCCAAAGAGCTCTCTGGATGAGAATTGTAAATGCCCCTCCCTAAGCTGCAAACCCCAGGATTCCATAGGATGTTGAAAGTGGAATAATAGCACTGTAACAGTGTAGTGTGGAAATGTCCTTTGAAAATGTGTTTCTCTCTTGGCTTTGTCTCGTTGCCTGTGAATGACTCTAAAACCAGTCTGTGTACTTGATGAGCTATAAACTTACAATAGATTCAGAAAGAATTTCAAAATAGAAAAGTACTGTAAAAGTCGATGCTCTTCATGATTCTGTGCGTCCTTCAAATGCAGAGCTAACTGAAAGCAGTCCACATTCATGGTTCTAGCACAATGGGGAAAGCTCTCCTCTCTCCAAAGCCACTATCTCCTAGTGATATGAGAAAGATGGTGAATAGTTTTCCTTTCTGGCAGGGGCAGTCTTCCAGATGTTATTGATTACAGCTCCTATGGTTCCTCATCACTGGCTGTGCTGTTTGGGACTGTTGTGAATTGCCCATCCCTGTTGCAAGAGAAGAGTTCAAGTCCAGATGGTTTTAGTACAGAATTCTGCAAAGCACTAGCTTGTTACTTAAGTTCTACAGAAGATACAAAAGAATGACAGTGTTGTAACACTATGCAATAGGTAATCATTGCACTAATCCATAAAACTGGAATCATACTCATCTATGGATGACTGAGGCCTAGGGTGGCATTCTTATTCAATGTTAAAAATAATGCAAAAATTCTGGTAAAAAGAATAGGAATAATAGTGAATTGTAAAGGCTTGATTATTATGAATTAAAATTATTTAGCCATTATTAAGGTGACTTTAGTAATTAATGGTATGTTGTAATTAAAGGCTTGGGTTAGTCATCACAGTCAGAGCATGTGTTGGTTGATATGAATTAACTTGGACAGTCTCTCCACCTACACTCTGATTCCCATCTCACTTTCTGCTTTGCATAGAAGTATTTACCATAATGTACCAATTGACAAACCACAGCTATTGTAAATATAATTTTGCTATTAAATCAGAATTGGAAGCTACAGTCCATAATAGTGGTACTTGGTTAAATAAACCAATAGGCTGATGCAGCTCAGTACAAGGAAGCGACATGTAACTTTTTAAAAAAATCATCTAAAATTAAAACTGGTGTACTGTTGGATCAAATTACAAATGAATGTTTGTTACAAATGTTAGTACTACAAAAGCCACTGTATCAGGAATCAGGCAGTCACTTTTTTTTATCACTGTCTTGTTTAATATTTTCAGTGTACATTGTGCTTTACAGAGTGTCATTAAAAAAACTAATGCTTGTCCAGGATAATTACTGATAGTAAAGATGAAATATCTATAAATATAGTTATACTTAAGGGACAATTCTACATGCATTCCTTTGGACAAAGTCTCCTTAAATATAGTGGAAATTACTTTTGCGTTGGATTGCAGTCTTAAGCATTGTTTCAGTGAGGTATTTCATAGTTACTATTAAAATACATAAATGTGATCAAGTGGTATTGCATTGTAGTTGCAATATTTCTTTTGTTTCAGACTGGTATTTTGTGTATTTTTTTCTAAAAGTGTGCACTTATTAATGTTCAGAAGATATAATGGCTTTGTACATTTAAATTACTTTTTCAAAAGAAAACTGTTCAATTATAAAGAAAGAATCTACTTTCATATATCCAATGACAGCATAAACCTAGGCTTTTTTCCAAGTGATGAATATGTTGTTCTGTGAAGAATACATAGCACGTCAAGAGTAGCCCATAATTTTTTTTAAAAATGTAGCTACTGGATTGCTGCTGGTCAGCAAAAATATTATTATGCATTGATTTGGTTTTTCTTTCAAGGCATTTGAGAGAGAAGACAGCAATAGCAGTAACATCTAAAGGGTTCTATGGGCTGGAAGATGAGAAGGGAACAGCTTGTACTTCAACAAGGCGTCGTTCTACACCACGCAGTTTAGCAGGCTTGACCACAGGCGTGTTTGAATCCGTAATGGTTCAGGTTCTGAGACAGGAAGAACAACTGAGAGCAAAAGAAGAAAAGAGGTAAAAGGCAAAAGTGGATTGTTTTCAGCTATTTTTTTCCTCTTTTTCCCCCAAGCTTTGCCCCTCTGGAAGATCAAGCATGTCCCTTGTCCATAATTTCTGATTTAAAAGAATTTCCACCTTGGGTTTCTACAATCTTCTAGGTAATCTAGTACTCATGCAATTGTATCACACATATCTCTTGTTAATTTATTTTTCCTTAAAGTATTTTATAGTGAAACACTGCAATAACGTGTTAATAGTAACACTTTTGGGTTTAGTTGTAGCATTTATAGTTTAGACTAGAAAAAGTCTGATGCTTCTGTTCTTCTGTGCCTGCATATTCATGATTTAGATTACATTTTGTTATCAAATTCCTATGTAGTTTGTAACATATTGTCTTCGCATATAAATTAAAGTTTCAGTTTAATAACAAAGCATTTCATATTGCAGGGAGAGTATTTGATATCTCAGTACCAAATGAATTGAGTGGTTGCTGATTCAGATATCAGCCCACAGTCAAATTTATTTTCTTCCTATTAGCATGCTGAATGTCATGAATGGTTATTCAGTTAAGTTTTTGATATTACTGATATACAGGAGGGGTTGCATCAATTGATTATAGGTGGGAAAGCAAAAAGAGGGTCTAAAACAGGTGAATTTACTGATTTGATTGTCTAACTTGCTTTGGAAAGCTTCCAGCATTGTTACTGAATCATGCACCATGTATAGAATCATGTCGAAAATGTATCCCTGGACCACGCATCTGATTAGAAAAGCTCCAACTCACACATTTCCTCCCAGCCACAGTAATCCCGCAACAGCTATTTATGTACATTAGATTGACACTAAATTGTGATGGAAACACAAATGTTCAAATATTGAGAGTGAGTTTTTAAAAAAATGTATTCAGTGATGTCTGAGAGAGTTAATCTAAATATTTTATGGGATGATTCATTGTTGTGTGCTTAGGTGCTTGAAAGTTGTGAAAATCTTTCTTGTGTGAACTTGTCGTGCTTGTAGTATAGTTAAGGACTGTAAACATGATAGGCTGTTGATGCAATGAAGCAAGTAGATTGTTATGGTGTCCTCAAAGCAGGTTAGGCTTTATTCTGCTTTCTGAAATTACAACTGCGTGGCAACAATTCAGGTTGCACAAAGACAAAGCATTTCACATGGCAGTGTTACATCAGATCAGAGCTTGTCCAAAACAGTTGTAATGAATTCCAGAGCTAACGATTATACATTAGAGTATATTTTAACATGCCAGCACTAATGGTTTTATAGTAAAGCTGAATATAATAAACTGAAAGGAATGTTAAGGGGAGGAGATAAGTAAACAGGCATACTTTCTGTGCTTGGTGTGTTTCTTTCTTCGGTGTTATATTGAAAAGTGATAAAACCTCTTCATGTCTGGGTTCTTGTATAACAATGAAACATGATTTCAGGCTGTGTGGATGGGCCTCTGCTGGGTCAAAGGAAACTTTGGACTCAGGCACTCTCTTTCTTCATTCTCCCATGCATACAGGAAGAAAGTTCAGCCAGATTTCAGTTTCTGCTGTTTCTGGTTTTTCATTACATGTCATGGACTGGGAATAATTTAATTAGTTGTTAAAGAAACCATCTTTAAACCATAAGTTGTTTATCTGGCTAGTATCAAAATTAACGGTTTATGTTTAATGACAAGTTAGGGGTCATAGAAACTGAATTCTGGTTAAGTCTTATTTCCAGTTTTATAGGAGCAGTGTGGACAGGAAGAAAAAAACAGAGTTAGAGCCTTTGCTTGGGTTCCAGAGACTCGTCCATGTAGGATTAAATCATTATTTAATAATAAGTACAGACTTGTACAATATAACTGTAATATTTTTAAAAATTTTGTCTGCATATTTCTTAGTTTTCAGTGCATTAGCAGTAGAGCAAGTAGCTTGTGTAAGTTAGCCATATGAAGTAGTAAAATCCCACTACAGATCTTGAAATTTACAATTACACACAAATGAATATTGATATATGTTACTAATATTCAGACTCCAATAAATTCTAAAGTTGTTTTAATGCTAAATTTGCATCAGTTTTATTGTACCTTATCTTTTCATTAGTCACCTTACTTGCACTATATGGGAAAGAAGTATCAATCCTACATCGTCAGCTCCAAACTTTTTTTCTCCTTGTCAGTTCATGTAGAAATACATGCTATTTGTAAGTTGTTCGCCTCCTCAATCCATATGGAGAGGCGGGATACAAATAAGTAATAATAAAAAAAAATGAGTATGGACAGGGTTGTAAGCTGGCTCCAATTTTTGCTGAGTAGGGTATTTTGAGGAGAATGTGATAGGCATTCAATGTCAGTTGTTTTCTGTGTTGGAAATATTCTTGTTGTCCATAATTGCCATCAAATCAACTTTGACTTATGGTGACCTTATGAATGAAACCTCCAGCTCCTCTCGTCATCAGCAGCCGTGCTCAGATCGTGTATACTCAGGCCCATGGCTTCCTTGATTGCGTCTCTCCATCTGTAATGGGGTCTCTCTGTTTTCCTACTGCCTTCTCCCTTACTAAGCATTAGTGTCTCTTCTAATAAGTCATGTCTACTCATGATATATCCAAACTACAACAGTCTCAGCTTAGACATCTTGGCTTCTAGGGAGAATTCGGACTTGATAAACTCACGTATCCATTCATTCGTCTTCTGGCAGTCCACAGTATGTGTAGCCTTGCCTCCAGCATCATACATTTCAGATGAGTTGATTTTCTTCCCATCAGCTTTCTTCACTGTCCAGATTTTACAACCTCGCGTAGAGGTCAGAAGTACCATGTCATGGACAATTTTGCCTTTAACATTGAATTATATATTATTACACTTCAAATCTTGTCTAGTTCCTTCATAGTTGCTTTCCAGGTTCTAGTTGTCTTCTGATTTCTTGACTACAATCTCCATTCTGATTTATAACTGAGCCATGATATGGGAAATCTTCATCTACTAATATATAAAAGTCAAAGTTTGTTTGTCTGTGTCAGGCAGGTGAAGACTTTATATGATTGGCTGTGTGAGGCGAAGACCTCATGTGATTGGCTGCCTGAGAAGATTCTATGGAATCCTGGAGTTTGCAGTTTAGGGAGGGGCCTTTAGAATTCTCAGCCAGAGAGCTCTTGGGCCGGGCCAGTTGTTGAGATGAGGCCTAGCAGCAAGGAGGAAGACAGTGTATTCCTTCAGGAACCCAACCTCTGTATGTTAATAACTCTGAATAGAGTTTAGATTGTGGAATATGGGGAAAAGTACAGGTACTGGACAGGACAGTTTGTGGAATTAGAGACACAGGAACTTCAATCTTTCTAACAAGTATTACCTATGAGAAAATAAAATCCCAGGCAAAGCCAGGTATATACACTAGTTTATTTACAAATGTTGTTTTAATAATTTTTAGTGATTAGAAGTGCTAGAAGATTTAGTCCCACACATCTAGAGGACACCTCTTTCTGGAAGGCTGGACTAATTTGAGGAATCATCAGTGTGCATACTTAAGAGGACTGTAATTGTTAATTTTATGTTTGAGGAAAACACTTAAGGATTTTTGTTCCTGTTTTCCTCCACATGTGCAATTCATGATCAGTTTACATCGTTATCCTTTCATTACAAGCATGGAAAGCTGTTTGTATTTATTGTACATTTGTAAACACCAGCTTTGAGAAGAAACTTGGATAACGTTCTTCAAACATAATCGTGTGAGCTGCTGTATGATGGTGAATAGATCACAATCAGGGTGAAAAATCGGCTATGATCCAAAGGATTCTTCAAGGAGCTTTGTCTTCTGAAGCTTTCCACTTGCTCCTGCAAAGCATGTTACATCCACCCTTACAGACTCATAACAATTAATTGTTCTCTCATGTGCACATAGAATGGCCTACCAGTCAAATATGGATATTCCTTTTTTTTTTTTCCATTTCATGAAAGTGTCTCTTTCAAGCCTAACTACCAGCTTCTGCTCCTTGAAAATTCTGGGCTTTCATCTTCTGTTTCTCCCACTGCAGTTAACATGTGGAAAGACACTAGCAGAATAGAACTGTTGAAGATTTAATTCAATAAAATGTAAGTGCTATTTGGCTAAGTTCGGTTCAATCCTACCTAGAGTAATCCTGCTGAAATGAATGGAAGTAGTTAAAACTAATCAGTCCCAAACATTTCAGAGTCTGTAGTATGTAGGACTAATGTTGGATTTAGGCTGAGGTAGGCAAAGTATGATTGATCCATTTTTGGCCAAAAATTTTGGGTTGGGGTCCTAAGGCTTGGGCTGCCAATGTCCCAGAGGGGCTGACATGTTGTCCACCTGGGTTTAACCCATTGTTTATGTCTGATTTCATTCTTAACCATACCTAATATACTACTGCTGTATCTGAAAGTTGACATTATATGCTATTTCATGAATTAATAAGGATCAACTGAAAGGAAAAAATGGTACCATCAGGCATCTGATGAAGTAGACTTAATCTATGAAAGCTTATGCTACCAACTTTTTCTCAGTTAGTCTCAAAGGTGCTACAAGATCATTTCGCATACTGCTCTAGCTTTGAATAATAAAGATGAAGTTACCTAAAAGATTAAACTAAATATAGCCTTCTTGGTGTTGTAAAATATTTTACTGAGCTCTGAATTCATATGTCTTGGTGATTAGGTTTTCCCATTAAATTTAAAAAAATTAAAAACTATCTTTGATAGACTTGATTTCAATCATCGTTTGTTCTTGATGACTTAAATATTACTGAAATCATTGAGATCGCTTTAACTTAAATCAATCCATCCTGTACCTAACATAATTGGAAGAGGTACTGAATGTATAATTTAGCTTAGGAACATAGGAAGTGCCTGATACCAGGTTATACTATGTAACCATCAATTCCAGTATTGTCAAGTTTGATTGGCAGCAGTTATCTAGGATTTCGGGCAAAGGATTTTTCATTACCTGCTCTTCGATCTGAACAAATTAAGCATAGTACTTTCTGCCTACAAGATATGTACTCCACCATTGACCTATGGTCCCACCCCTAAAACACTCCTGTAATTCTCTGAATTTCATATTGGAAGCAGCATAGTACATTCTTGGGCCTCTACAGTATGCCCAACTACAGTATACTACTGCCCCTTTGTGGTTGCAGCTGATGATGCTGCTGTTTTAGGAACTGAAGAAGTTACCAGGTAGTGGCAATGAATGTCATTATGCTGGCTTCACTCCAGAGCAGTTGGCAGGGTTAAAATGCCAGTACAGCAGATCTAGGTGTGTGGACTTGGCACTCCATCCTATTTTTGCTAGCATATGGCTCTCTGGGTCTGCATATCTAGACTTGACGTGGCTGCTGCTTGAATGCATGTTCACATGGGGTTGTAGACTAAGAAATGGTAGCAGCTACAGTGCTTTTTTGCACATCACTGAGGCTTTAAGATGGTAGGCAGTCCATTGGACAGTTCACCAGTTAATTGGAACTGAGCAGCTGGAATCAGCAGAAGCCTCAGAGATAGAGGGTGAGGGCCCTACAAGGGCAGCTTGCCAACTCTGCAGCTGAACCTGCTGTTAAGTCTTGCTGTGCTACTATAGGCTAATTAAGAAAAAATGCAAAGCCAGAAATTAAGAGGAAATAGAATAAGAATGCTGTGACAGGTATCGAGTGGGGGAATTAAATCTTCGCTTTTGATTGCTTGAATCAAAAGTGTGATATGAAGGGAAACATTTTTTACATTAGCCCAAGCTGAGAAGCTGTCTTTATGACTGCTACCTTACATTGCCAAACAGCATATTAAAGTAGAATATGCAAAAAATTATAGTGTATCTACATCAATATTATCTTTACTAGTGTTGTGTAGAAAATTTCATTTCAAATAACATCTTGCTATTAAAAAGAAATTCTTTATCTTCTTCTCATTCCATTTTTATGTGTTATTTGAGAAAGCTTTTAGCATTTCGGAGCAATCAAGTCCCTGATTATGTCATCCTGGTTTTTCTTAACTGTGCCAAACAGTAACTTTAAAAGTGTTTTGTGGATAGCTTATAAACACTCCTTCCATCCTTTTTGTGAAATGTTGGAGGAGGGATAGTGTTTAGATCTTAATATATCTTTCTACAATTTACTCCCTTTGTTATATGTTGTAACATTTGTCTTTTGACACCATTTCCTCTAACACAGTAACATATTCAAGTAGCAGAATTGTGGTAGAAAGAGAGCCATCAATAAGTAAAAGAAGTTTTCATGCTGGAGGAATCCTGAGGTTTGCAGAATTACAAGAATTGTACTAAAATTTGCAAAACCGCAAGCTTAAGTGAGAGAGCCCCAAACTCTACCCCTTGAATACTGAACATGTCCTTGATTTTGTTGTGTACGTTAGAAAATTGGGGGTGGAGAGCAGAAGTTTGAATGCTCTACTTAGAGGCAGTCACTTTGTTTTCTGATTAGGAAAGAAGGTATATTGGAAAATTTTGTTGCAGATCTCACTTGTTCTTGCTGTAAGTTAGTTATATGGATGTGGAAGAAGGCATACATATAGATGAACTATTGGGGGAAATGAATTGCTGCATTTGCATGAAATATGCTACACTTGTCCCTCCATATTCGTAGAGGTTGGGAACAGGAAAATGGAAAAACCATGAATATGTGTAGACCTCCCCCCAAACCATGTTTAATGCACACAACAACGTACAGATTCAACCCACCATGAATTCAAATACATTCAAATCTGTGATTGGGAACTTGCCTACTGCCCAGTTCTGCCTTTGAGAATGGCAGGTTCCTTTGCAAAGCAGAAGTGGGTGGCTGGTGGAGCTTGCCACTGCCCTACACTATTTTTAATAGGGATTTGCAAGCCTCACCTTGTGTTTGCAATCTCTTTCAGTCTCGCAAGGCTTGCAGACAGACTGCAAATGCAAAGTTAGACTTACATGTCCCTGCTAAAAATAGCATTGGGTGACAGCAGAGGCTGCAACAAATAATCAGTGAATAATCAAATTTGCAAATGTTAAGCCTACAGATGCAGAAGGCTGACTGTAGGTGAAATGAACACTAAAGGAGAAAACAAGCGTATCTGTTATGAATTTTTGTATTAGTCGTGGATATCTGAATCAAATCATGCAAATAAGCACATTCTGAGTATTGAGAAGGTATTGTGAGTGCCATCAGAAAACAGCAGTCATGGGGGATTTCTATTATAAAATGTCTGCTTTAATGGGTACAACCATTGCCACTTCACAGGGATCTAAACATGCTTTTCACAGAAGTGCAAACTAGTGAGGTTGAGAGATCAATAACCTAAAACCACACAAGACACCCATTCCATATAAGAAGGAACTAAACACATTTTTTTAAAAAAAAAAAGATCCAGCCTGTGTCCATGCTTCCCCGAATAGCTTCCCCTGTTTCCTTCCTACCCTGTCTAAACTCCTGAAGCTCATACCTAGTTTACCAGATAGGGATATATTTTTATTTCCAATTTCTTGATGCCATAATGCCCCCCACCCCATTTTTGTTTTGTATTGATAGAGGCTCAGAACTTTGGTTTTCATGTAATCTAAACTTCCATAACTATTTTTGCTATTAAAAAAATAACATTACTCAGGGGTGCAACTACCAAAGAAGGTTTTGAGGTGGGTTCCATTGGCAAATATTCGTGTTCATTATGTGTTGCTGACTCCATCTTATTGATGGATAATTGCAGTGCTCAGAGACAGAGGGACAACATACATGTCAGTCTTCACCATTTTAGCCATTAGCCGTTAGAGTTCTGTATATATCAATATTGTTGAATATTGACATTTATGCATTCCCTTTTGTTTTTAGGTAACATTTTTATTTACTTCTTGTTTTTGTTTTTTTATATTAAATGGGAATTGTTTTTGTTTTTATTTTCTTAGGCTTCGAGAACAAGAAAGAAAAGAGGCTGAAGAAGCTAGTCAAAAAGAAATTGAGGAATGGGAGAAGTCCCTCTTATCTCAAGCAGCACCTACCCGGATGGAAAATATGTGGGAAATTCCAGCAATTGGCCATTTCCTTTGTTTAGCGCAGCATATTTTAAACTTGCCTGAAATAGTCTTCTATGAATTAGAACGCTGCCTTTTGATGCCCCAGTGTAGTGCTTTTTTGTCTAAAATAATGACTTCTTTGTTAAGCCCTCCACACCGAAGATCTACCTTGCATCGAAGGCCAACCCTCTCTTACAGGACTTGGGAAGCAGCACTTAGGCAGAAAGTACAGCAATGGTATACAGCTGTGGGGCAAACTGATAATCCTGATAGTTGTGCAGAAAAACTTGGTCTTTGTCCTCAATTTTTTAAAGTTCTTGGGGAAACTAATCCTCTGGAGGAAAAACCATTTCATGAGCTCCCATTTTGTCAGAAAGTATGGCTGCTAAAAGGCCTTTGTGACTTTGTGTATGAGACCCAAAAGGATGTTCAAGATGCTGTACTTGGCCAACCTATTCATGAGTGCAGGGAAGTAATTCTAGGCTATGATTATTTAGAACATGCCTATGTTCATTTCCCACAGTTCTGTGGTGCAGATGTACGTATTTACAAACAGAAGCCTTTTCATGCCCCTCAGTTTCCAATTCCTCCCATTAAGGTAAAAAGAGTACCACGGATTAAACTAGAGAAAGTGAAGTATGAAAATATTACCAAAAGCAATGGGGAAGTTGATGCTAAGGAGCTGTTATTTCAAACAAAGGCAGCACCTGGAAAAAATATTTGTTCAGCAAAAACCCACTTGGACCTCCTGAATGTCATGCCAGAAAAAGAACTGAAACCCAGCTGTGAAGAGAAAATTCATGAAGACTGTGACTTTACAACAGACTGCTGTAAAGAAAATAGAGATAGGGCCATTGCTCCAGGTGAGAATGTTGGATTTGTGGGGCCTCTCAGCCCAGGAGAAATTCGGATTGTAGAAAATGGTGAAAAATGTGTTGAATCTCTAATTGTGAAAACAGAGACTACTCCATTAAAAGAGAACACTCTTAAAACCTGCCAGTTGCATGTGAATGGGAACCACTGTGACAATCCAGACATGAATTGCCACAAAGTTTCTAAAGAACTTTCTTCAGAGCTCTCTGTAGAAAATAAAACACTAAAGTTTAATAAAGTACGAGCAAAGAAGAAGAAAAAGAAGAAAAAGAAATTGAAAGATATTTTGAATGAAAATCTTCAGAGAAAACGTGAAATTCACCTCCAATCCCTGAAATCTTATAAACCTGAGATACAGAACAAGTTACTCCTGATGAAAAAGAAAGCAAAACACAAGAAGCACAAATCTGGTAAGGTGATTTGATGAAAAGATAATTTGAACAATGCATATGTTTGTTTGCAGATCTAAAAAATCACTAGAAATCACTAGAAATGATTGCCTTGTATTTGAAGATTTTATATAATTGTAGTACTTGTATCTTGCCTTTCCTTCAGGGGGTGCTAGATAATGGCAGTAGCTTTCCTATTTTCCACTTTATCCTTAGGCTGAGAGAGAGACACAGAGAGAGACTAGCTGGCTCCTGGTCACCCAGGAGGTTTCATGTTTGTGGACAGACAGAGACTTGAACCAAGACCTCTCAAATTCTAATCCAGCACACTATAAATCTCTATAACTAGTATGTCATATATTTCACAGTGACTTTTTAAAAAACTCTTCTGATGCCTCAGTATTAAGATTACCTTTTTTAGCCCTGATTATATGTTGGAGCAGTAGACACTGAAAAAAAGTCTTCTTTGTGGTCTCTGTGCCTCACACAAATGTGTTTTGCACCTGTATAGGGGTCCTAATCAGAATATTCTAGAGCTGAATAGCTTGGTGGGAAGCCCCACCCCTCCTCACTATTGTGCATGTCCCAGGCCACCAAGCTACTGTCCCCTCAGTTTTTTTCCATCTGCCATTAAGAGATGCTACTATTTGTGTGTTCTCCTATTGAGTAATTCATCTCTTCTTCTCATTGTATATCATTGCTCTCTAACCTTTTTCTTATTGTATTTCTTTTTTTATATTTCTTTCTACTGCTATTAAAAAAAACTTCTTCTTTTGCCATTTTTCCTTCACCCTCCCTTCTTGTCCTTTCTGGCCAAACTTCTCCTGTCTCTACCTCTCTCTTCAAAGTCTGCTCTATGTCTGGTTGAAAAACCTCTCTGACATTCTCATTTTCTTTATTGTTATGTTGAGGGGTGCATTGTACAGAAGTGCACTATATGGCTTTTACCCCTCAGACTGTCAAACAGTTGCAAAAATGGCAGCAAAGACGGTTGCAAAGACCTGTAATGATACACTGGGGAAGACTGGTCATTCCAACTCTGTCTGAAAGAGACATGCCTCCCCTTAAGGATCAGTCTCACTTGAAGGAGAAGAATGAGACCAGGCTTTGGAAGAAGCAGTGATTCTACTGACAGAATCTTTGGTACCAGCGATTGTACTGACAGTACTATCAATTGTACCAGCAATTGTACTGACAGCGTCTTTGGTACTCCATCCCAGTCACACCTTTCCCCAGTTGCAGAGGTTCCTTCAGTATTGATACCAATGCCAGCTAAGATTGCAGCCTCCAAGTAACCAGTGGTTCCACTGCTTCCAGCTCCTACCATTGATTCTTTGTTGATACAGATTCCAGTACTGATGCTTGCTCCTATGACCAGCACTCCTGTTTCAGTGGCCTCCTTGGTACTGACAATGGTTCCATCTTTGGAGTTTTGTCCACCAGAATTACTGCTTGGGCAACATCACAGGTCTTCCCATCATTGCCCTCTTCCAGGTTCACCAAGAAAAGAACATGA
The DNA here is from genome assembly GCA_948474755.1 of Ctenosaura bakeri. Classification (NCBI taxonomy): domain Eukaryota; kingdom Metazoa; phylum Chordata; class Lepidosauria; order Squamata; family Iguanidae; genus Ctenosaura; species Ctenosaura bakeri. The sequence goes on along the minus strand of CAOLHI010003279.1, from coordinate 44,738 downwards.
TTTCTGTTTTCTTGTGAATAATCCTGTTCGTCTTCCAGATCATCATACTGAGACGATTAGTATAGGGAAGATTCACCATTTACCTTTGTCTCTTATATTGATAATTACTGTCATGAGCATTTATGGAAGGAGTATCCTGGATCTTATCAGTGCTGCTCTCCTTCTTAGAAAGACTGATACCATCAGAGAGAATTGTCCTTTCCATCATCTGCTGTGCTGTTACTGTAGTTGATCTAGGTCATCCTGTCAGTCTTGATCACCTCAGTGTCTTTCACTGTCTCCATGGTGTCAGTGCCACACTCCTCCATCCCCTCAAGTTAAGCCTGTTTCTCAACCACTGAGAGCCATGCCCACAATAACACAACCTCCTCCTCCGCCAGCATGTAGCTCTTCCATTGGACAAACAGTTGCTATACACACTCTGTTGGCATCTTTAGCAATGTCCCTGCCATGCCAGACTAACCTTGACTTCTATGCCAATTATGGCCTTGATACCTACTGTGCTTCTGGTACTAGCTATACTGTCTTTACCTTCAATGTCATCAGTACCTCCAGTGAGCTCAATATACTCTGTAGCTTCTATGATCTTGACTCCATCATGTACACATATGAGTGCTGTATCTACTATCACTATTTCCGCACCTGCTCCATTACAACCCACTCAACAACAACATCATCATCATCATCATCCGTCTTCTCCAAAAGACTCAGAAGATTGCAATAGTGACATTTCCTCTCCTGCTTCTCTCTTGCCTTTGACTTCCTTTCCATCTGGGGAACTGAGTGTTCAGGTCCTCCATCTCCATCTGAAAACATGAAGCTATTTCTTGATGTGGTCTCCAGTATGGCAAAGACCTAGGAACCAGATGGAATAACAGTGGAATAGCCTGGGTGCCTGATGGGACTGGGCATGGGCTAGACAGGCAGAAAGAGGTGTTGTCCTTACTGAAGAGTCAAAAAGAGTCTTCAAAGTTGAAGTCTGGTATTTCTGGGACCTATACTGACATCTCTGCTGTCCTAAGGATGGTTGAGAAAATGTCCTGGAGGATCCAGAGAGTGACTGCAAGGAGAAAGAAACCTGTCAGCACCATGAGGACTGAGACTGGGATTGTTGATGCTGCCCATTTATGCCCATTTTCTCAGCAGTAAGGTGGACCTTGCATAAGTTCTCCAAGGCCTCATCTATTTTAAAGTTGAAGGGGCCCTCTCCATCAAAAGGAAGGTCTTCAATTTTTTGTCTAGTGTCCTCTGAGAAACCAGTGGAGCGAAGTTATGCGTACTTACGTAAGGCAACAGCTCCTGACGTGGACTTGGCTGCACAATCCACAACTTGCTGGAAAAATGAATTCATTGAGCCTGTGCCTCCTGGTGAAAGATCAATGGTGGATTCCTGTCTTCTTTGGGAAAATGAGGTATAAAGGCCATCATTTTATACCATAAGAATTTCTGGTAGGCAGCCATGTAAGCCTGCATGTTGCCTACCTTGAAAATGAGAGCAGCAGAGGAGTAGAAACAACATCTAAAGATGTTGAGTCCTTTACCTTTCCTGTTAGCAGGAGTAGTGTGCACCCTGCTACTTGGTCTGAAATCAATGGAGTTGGGAACAATGGAGTTGGGAATTGGGTGGCTGAAGACTGCAGGTTGCATCTTGTGCAGGTTTTCCAATCTCTCAGATGCAGGAAAACTCGTCAAGCTCGCTGGAGATGCTATCTTGTGAGATACACAGCCAACATAATTCTAATTCCTCCATATTGACCCAGGCAACTTTGGTTTGCCCCACTTCTTCACCCCTCAGGGTCAAGTCATGCAACTTTCTCAGCTGCCAGACCTCCTGATTCACTCTCAGGGGCAAGTTCATCATCCAGGCATTCAGATATTCCAGCTCTCAGTGTGGCGGATATCACTGTGATGTCATCTTGAGTTCAAACTGTTTGCTGCCAGGAAAGATTCTACCAAATATTACTACCAATATAAGTGGGCCGAATTCTGAACCTTCGCCGAGCCGAGAGCTGAGTGCTCTTCCTCTGTATCTGTCACCACCGTCTTACATTTTCTTTTGGGCCTACAAGAACGAGGCCTCGCATTCTTGTCTTTGAAGGTGTATTTGGCTGTAATTGTAGCCCAACAGGCAGCTTCACCTACCTCTGCATTTCTGTTCTTGGACCCAAAGGTTAAACAATTCATGATGGGACCAGCCATCCTGTATCTTCCTGTGACTCTACCTACAGCACCGTGGTCACTTTCTCTGGTACTGTCTCGGCTTATAAGCAAGCCCTTTGAAATCTCTTGGGATCGTCGGTGAAAGACTGTTCACCTTCCTCGATGAAAGACTACTTATCTGGTGTTTCATCAGGACAGAGTGGTCCTGAGACTGGATACATCCTTCCTTCCCAATATAGTGTCACAAGTCCATTCCTTCTTTCTGTACAAACCCTACCCCACCACTTGAAAAATCCCTAAAGTGCCTCAATATTTGTTGACCATAGGCTTACTATATACAACATACATTGAGTTTCCAATATTTCAATAGACTGTTCATGTGTTATGGTAATTCCAAAGAAGAGTCATCAAGTTTCCACCCAGCGCTTCTCCAAGTGGGTTGTCAGGCTTGGTTATGAACTAGGTAAACAACCTGTGTCATCATCTTTGCAAGCCTATTCTATGAAATCAGTACCATCCTCATCACGACTCATCAGAGGTATACTGTTACCTGACCTGTGTAGAGCTGTAATGTGTTTCCAGTCATCTATGTTCATATAGCACTATGGCCTTGAATGTAGAGTGAGGACTCTTGTTCAGTTCTGGTATGCTGTTCTATCTATGGTTCTTCAGTTACCTGACTCACCAAACTTTGGTAAGTTTCACAGTCCTACATTTGTGTGAGGCACAGAGACCAAGAAGAATAAGAGATTGCTTACCTGTAACAGTAATTCTTCAAGTGGTCACCTGCGCACTCACACATTTCTACTGTACCTCCCCTCTTTTAGGTCCCTGTAGACTTAATGGCAGACTTCAAAATTAAGGGGATAGTAGCTTGGTGGGCTGGGACATGTGCAGTAGTGGGGAAGGGGCGAAGATTTCTGCCAACTTACTCAACTCTGAACATTCTGAATAGGGCCTCTGCACAGGTGCAAAACCAATTTGTGTGAGGGCAAAGATGACCACTCAACAAACCACAATTACAGGTAAGCAACCTATTCATCTCACTGCTCACAGAACAAAAAATTAAGACGTAGAAGAATAAAATAACTCTGAGAGTCATTGGATAGTTTTTTAACTTGAAGCGGCACAGTATTACTTAATTAGTATTATGTGATTTCTTTTACTTTACAAATAAAAATTCTTAGGGGTATACATTATTTAGAGTGGGAACTGGTGCAAAAAAGGGGAAGATACAATCACTGCATTCCCCTTTGCCCTTGTCTAATTCAATTCACCAACTGCCACCACTGCTGGAATTGAAAACATGAATAGTGTGGGAAATCAAGTGGTAAACCTGCCAGTTTCCCATCTACTATGAGCCTTAAGCACAAAGTGTGCTAGGTATTGTGTAGAACATTAATTTTTCCTCATCTTTCTCTGTTGTAGATTTCTCTTTGTCTCAGAGCCTATGATGTGTTAAATAAACTCAGCCCACCTTGCTAAATGTAAGCATAGCCCACTCTTACTATTTTCCGCTGGTACCTTTTGCCTGAAGGTATGCATGAAGCTTTAATCATCCTTGCATTTCTGCTGGCACTTTGGGCCACTGTAAGCAGAGCTTGGAAAAATTACTTTTTGACTATAATTCCCAGAATCCTCCAGTCACCAGTCTTGCTGGTAGGGGATTTTGGAAACTTTAGTCCAAGAAACAACTTTCCCAGGCTCTAAAATACTACATCAATATCTTATTAAATTCATTTGCATTAGAAGATTGAGTTTAAGTTATTGTGACATGGTTAGAAAAACCAGAAAATGGTAAACATTTTTAAGGTAAAGCACTTCAGAAACTTCTGTATGTTCTATTTTTTGTGCCTGCTGTCAGTGTAGGAGTGGCATTTAATTCTTACATCTCAGTTCTTTCTTAAGTATTTTGTCAGAATGTAACAATTCTATACAGATTGGATATAAGGCTGTTATTTAGGTTTTAGCAGCATAAATTAATAGGGGCCACTTTAAGGATATTGACAGCTAGCAAGTGATATGTATCATAATAATCCGTTTTCTTGAAAATATTACTTTGGTTTTTTTAACTCATATGCTGTGTGCCAGTGACACAGATTTGTTTGTTAAGATATTCTTTTGTGATTGGCTTATATATGTCGAAAATATACAGCTTTCCCTCCCCCCCCGCAATTTATTTAAATATCTTTGGGGATTTTTTGTTTGTTTGCTTTGTTTTTATGCTGAGGAGGTATATATAATTTTTATGGAAATTATTCTTAGACACCCTGAATATGTATAAAGTAGTAGTTTAGATAGATGCTCACCCGATAAATCACATAGTTGGAAGAAACCTAAAAATTCCCAAATGTTCTGTTTCAAGAACTCATGTTCCTCAAATGTCAAATAAAATATGCTATCTTTATTTAAAGATACAGTAGGTAGAAATGGATGAGTTCACAAAATGTATTTTTGATTTAAATCATTTTCTTTTCAGAACATCCTAACTAAAATACTAAATTTCTCTGCTGACCCTCATTATAGATGTCATTTTTAAAATAGATCTCATTGCAAATATTTTAGCTAAACCTGCAGTTAGTCTCATAAAAAACAAATTAATGGCTTACACTCACACACATTCTGTTACCTACAATAAAATATAAAAACATAGGAAAACCTGGATTTCAATACTAGTAGAACATTTACTGTTATTAATCCTTGGACCATGGCAAGTTAAATAAGAGTTTCACATGAGCATGATTTGTATTTTTGTTTCAGTCTATGAATAAAAATGACAGCAGAAGTGTGGAAGATGAGTTCCAGTTGTTGATGTTTTAAGTCAGTGTAATTTATTTACTGTTGTGGTTAAAAATGCAAGTTTTTTAAAAAACTAAAAGCAGGTGTGGTGGCCAAATGATCTAAGCTTTGGCCCTTGAGTGCCCAGTTCAAAATTCACCACCATCTACATCCCTCCGACTCTCTAGCGCCTATGTCTGTTCTCCACTGTTTTCCTCTGGGGGGGTGTAGCACATGTGTAATACCTACATGGCGTACCTAGATTAGGAATGGAAAGAATATTTGTTATTGTTTGTTTCCTGCAGAATAATATATTTGTTGACAGACAAACATAAGAGTAGCGCAAAAATAATAGTTTACAGGTAAAGTTTTTTTTTACAGTTTGCAAAATCTTTCAAGGAAATAAACACTTTTTTTCCCCTGTGGAAAAAAACAACAACAGCATGATAAACCATGTTTTCTGTGTGGGAAACAGGGTTGTTTGTGAAAAAACCAAAAACAGTTGCCTTCACAAAATGCTTTTTTTTTTTTTTTTGCAATAAAAACTATGTGTAATTCTGTGCAGAATAATTCCCCGAAAGACTTCTCATAATCTTCATGGGATAAGAGTATGCAGAGTTCTTTGCATGGTTGTGCAGCAGGAAGAATACTATGACAACTTTATGCTTTCTTGAATTAAATTAAATATTGATGAGTGGGCAGTTGGATACTCTATGGATATGTACATTTTAAGGGTAGCCATCAGCCAACACTGAAGTAATAGCAAATGTGAAACATTTGTGCAAATTAAAACTTTATTTTAATAAATTATAGCCTTAGTCTAATTGTTAGTACCGTCTAGAATAGATCCATTGATCTATGGGTCTGCAGTGTCCTCACGGGAAGTGCATGCAGGCTTGAAGAAATGTTATGAGCCTTTACAGTTACAATAGAAAGAATAAATGGAAGGAAGGAAGACTTGTTTCTACCTTTTCTCAAAGTCTGAAGACCCTTGATGAGCAACTTTAAAAAAATGATGCACTTTAGGGTTTAAAATGTTGAACTAAGTCTCTGCGGTCCACGGCAACAAAAGATATTTAGAAGGGTCCATGGTAAAGAAAAAGTTAAGAACTGCTTTTGTAGACTGCTTTACAGAGTTGTAAATTGAACATTTTTGTGATCAGATTTGTACCATTCTTGTAAAATACTTGAAGAAGTATTGGGGAGGGATTCATTTAACTGTTGTCTAGGCATATGGGACATTATCCAATTTTGTTTTTCTGTACAGCTCACACACCACTAGGCGGAAAGGTTTTGGAAATCATATAAATCCCCTTTAGAACTGAAAGTAGAGGTAGGCGTGTTATATTTTTGTGACATGAAGAGTTGTCAGTAGTCTCCAAGTTTTAACAGCCTACTATATATAGGTGTTTTTCTGCAGACAAAATTTATGGCTGGGACATAAATTCCAAACTGCATTTGTGATGATTAACTATTTTGCAAAGTAAGCAGGCTGGCACATATTCAAAAGAAATACTCTATCTTAACTGTAGGGTGTCACAATAAAACACAGAGTTCCTACTGGCCTATTTTTTTCCTACATGTTTTTGTACATCTTCAAAGCTTAGGATTCCCTCAGGCATACCTGTTGTGTATAATAGATGTTCTGGCTATATAAGGACTTGCATTCAGATATTATTATTTATTTATTATTATTTATTTGTATCCCGCCTCTCCATATGAATTGAGGCGGTGAACAACTTACAAATAGCATGTATTTCAAAACATTTCTATACATGCCCCCAACAAGCTGGGTACTCATTTTACCAACCTGCAGAAGGATGGAAGGCTGAGTCAACCTTAGAGCCTGGCAGGATCGAACTCACAACCTTGTGGCTTGCAGTACTGGCATTTAACCACTGATAGCTGAGTTTGCTTTTAGTATATATACAGTAATAGTAATTTAAAGAATATTGTCCTGTGTTTGGGACTGGAGGGTTCTGCTACAAGTTTTGCAGAAATAGTTATCTATGGGTGACGTTCCTTTCTCCCTTAGTTTTTAACAATTTAACATAACCTCCAGGTGCCCCAGGTTTGCCTATGTGTGCTAAGATATTTCAGGTTCCGTAGACAAAAGGTAGAGGAAGACAGAGAATTAGATGTAAAAGGAGGCAGAAAAAAGGGAAAGGGTAGTATTATTAATTTCTGGTTCCATGCAGTCGATGCCCACTTACAAATAAGTCCTGAAGGAATATGGTCCTGTTGTCTAGATAATAAGTCAGATATCTCACCTGAGATACAAGTGGACAAAAAATACCTTGGATCCCATCCTGGGAGAATAATGGGGAATAAATTCAGTCAGTTAATCAGTGAAAGATTATCTTAGTTCACAACCCCATATTTTATTCAGATACAGACCAATTGAAACTATAACCATAACAGTGTAAATGGAAGGAGGTGTTTTCTTGTTGTTCCTTTGGTGGAGTCTGCTATCTCCCTACAACTCTGTGACTGTTTTGTTTTGTTTTTCCTTATATGCTTCCCATTTGCTATTTTAAAAGTAAGTGACTCGAAGTACAGGCTTCCCTTGCTTATCTGACATTAGGGACTAGAACACTGTTAGAGTGGAAATGGTTGAAAAACAGAACCCATCTACTGTACGGAAGGTGAAGGACTTAGGGAGGCTTGCTTGGGACTGCTTTTAGTGCAGGCGTGGTTCCAAGCAAACCTCCACAGGCAAGAAGAACTGATGGAAGTCTGCTGTTTAGATGCTTGCAGTACTGACAAGTTCCATTAATTTGGCTAGAGGATCTACTCTTTCCATAGGCAAGACTTGGGACTGCATACATGCATGCTGTCCCAAACAAGCCTCCGTAGGCAAGAAGAACTGACAAAAGAGTAGATCTCATGTTGAATTAATGGAACTTGTCCTTAATTTGGAAGCTTGAAAGCGCAAGTTGTCACATAACAGAGTTTTAAAAGGCAGGGGCTTCCTGTAAATGTTTACTTTTGGCATTAATAAGTATTTTCTTCCCCTACTGGTTGTGCAAATGTAGGGAGCAGAGGATGTTTCCCTTCTTTAGGGCTTTAGGCTTTGACCAAGTAAACTGTCTAGCTTCATGCTGATAGAAGAGACACAGCCTATGATGGGGCAGTAGTATTCTATATGTATATGTATAGGGTGCCTTAAAACAAATTTGTTTTTAAGAGTGTCTAGGAAGTTGATACAATCAACTATTTGGGCTGAGTGTGGTTCTCTAGGATATATTAAAAATGCAGAGCCTATCAAAAGAATTATTGTTCTACCGTCTGGGATTTCAGTGAAAAGATTTATAAAAATATTATTAAAAACTCGTTACAGACCTCATTTTAAACAAATAAGCATGATCACAAGAATCCTACATCATCCACTTAATTAAGGAGATGTAACTAAGAAACGTCTCCTAGCCAGACCCTCCCCTCTCTAGTTTGAGAGCCAGCCACTGTGTCAAGAAAAGTAAGTCCATTCACCAGGCAATCAGGGGCACAAGGAGGAAGATACTCCACCGTCCTACCAGCAAGCAAGGCAGTGACAAGGACTTGTGACTGGGGTCCTGATAGGATCCTTCTTCTGATGATTGCAGTCTGCTCACTGGTGAGGGGGTATAGAAACACTTGCACCCACTTGCCAGCTGAATCGACCTCCTTCGCCTCATACAGCAGCTAGCTCTTAAAATGGATGTTGGTGGCATTTACATAGGTTAACAGTAAGACTGTGTAGTCTTACTCAATACAGATCAGTTGCAGAACTGTAACTTTAAATTGCAAATCTGTAACTGCAATATTGAATACCAGCCATGCTATAGTTTGTGCTTAAAAAGTATAGAGACATAATTAATATCTTCTCTAAAAGACGACTCTTGCCTGCTACAAATTATTTGTTATAGTTTATAGTTTTCAAATCTGTATATAATTTGATTTTATGAATGCATTAGTATTTATTTTTACATATAAAATCTTTTTCCCTTCAAGGAAAGAAATCCATATCTAAAAAAACAATTACAAAGAAAAGGAAATCCATTACAAAGCCTGCTGTTCCAGAATTTCAGGTAAATACTGTTTTGGTTTCAATATTTTTAATACTAAATGGTTTAATAACTTGCATCTCATGTTGTAGGTTGAAAGCAGAAAAGGGATAGGGGAAGCATTTTGTTTTTCTCACATGGAGTAAATGAGTAAATTTAATGAGACCATATACTGAATTGTTGATGCTTATCACACTAGTCAGTTGTTTCAGAGCTCCTTCTGAAGCCACGTCACTTGTACTCACAAAGCTGTCTACACAGCTAAAAATTATTTATCTCATCCTTCTTACATTTGCTCTTTGACAGCATAACTTCCTCTGTTTTCTTTTCCCAACCATAAATTCCTTAGTTCTGAGAGTGCTCTTTGCACTGGGCTGTTTGTCCTGCCTCCCATGTCATGTTTGGTTTCCCTTTATTTATTTATTTTAATTAAACTGTAATAATACTGTTGTATGATGCCATCACAGAGCTATTACATTACTGCTGTTACAAAATTAATAACTTTCCACCCCAAAAGTAGCAATGTTGCAGTAACTCTGTGGTGTGTGGTGCTATAGCAAAACAGAGGAAAACACCCCAATGCATTAAAGGTATCTTGAATAATGACTTCCAAAGGTTAACAGGACAGGATTGCACTGTTACTGGTCTGTAACAACAACCCATTTTATAAAAAAAATTCAATCAAACTGATTGAAAAGAAAACAGAAGAGGAAAAATAGCTATTATCTTTGGAAGTTTTGTTCTCCTCACCCAGAGACTGGAAATAGCCCAATGTTTCCCTGCTTGAAGTTTCCTTAGAAATTCCCAATGGATGACAACCAGACCATACCCACATCCATCCACTATTGAATCATGTTTGCAGTGAAGCAGAATGGGACATTCATGCCCAAACCATTAACCGATTATTTCCAACAGAAAAAAAATCAGATTCCCATCAACTCCATAGCATAATACCAGGAGAGCCACAGTGTTGTGTGATAAGGTTGAGGAAAAGGCAAGACTAATCTGCCACTATAATAGCATAACAGCATCATGTGATAAGCGCTTTTGATATAGCTGATTTTTCCTAGAATAATAATAAGTGGAATTAGAAGCACATGATATGCACATGAGCTAGAGTCTTTCTGGTCCCCTTTCTTACTAGAATCCAGCCCTACTCCAAAGCTACCTGTAATCTGTGTGCAATCTGTATGCAGAGAAGCATACAAGGAAGAAACCTGGTTTCTGCATGCTCTTTGGATTGTAGTTAGCTAGGGTATTATCTATGGACAATAAATGGAAACATAAATTCTCATAGGATCAATTCTCAAAGAATAAATAATGGATCTTGCTTACTTTCTAAAATAAGCATCTGTTTTGCTTGAAGGAAGTGGTGTAAGTATTGTTTTCAGAGCTTACAGCTGGCACAGTCTTCCTCAATGTTGTTACCTCCAGTTGTTTGAAGTACAGCTCACATGATCCGTGGCTGTAGAATGTGCTGGTAGGGGGTGGTGGGTATAGTTTCCCAAAATATCTGGAAACTACAAGATTGGTGAAGGTGGTCCAACAGCTATAGATAATTTGGGCTCTATTTGCAGTCGTGTCTTTTAGGTTAACTGTTAAAATATGCCTGTTCTTCAGAACTTTATAAATCCAATAATATTGATTGAATTGGCATTCAGCCATCAGTAATGGATTTTCAGCCCCAAAACTGTAGAAACTCTGCCATGATAGTCACAAGCACATGTTATTGCTCAGAACCATGCTTTCATTTTTTTTCAGTAAATGCTTGACTCTTAATTAGGACTTTGAGTACAATGAAGGTAACAGGAAGTAGGTAACAGTAATAGGGCTGTTATGCCCTGCTTTTCCAGTAAATTCCAGCAGAAGAAGAAGAAGAAAGTAACAGGAAAACTGAACTACTAGCCTAAATCTGTTAATCATAGTTAGAATAGACCCATTGACTCAGTTGCTAAATGGCAACCATTGATTCAGTGGGTTTATCTAGTAGGAACAAGCAATTGGATATAGGCTACTGTATTATAGACTCAATGTGTAAAGATGTTCTGGCATGTTTCTCTTACTGCAATGTGAAGCTAATTGAAAATCCTGACTTTTCAGGAGAAAGAAGAAAAAATAAACTGATTGAAAAGATAAAGGCACATTATAATGAAAGCAACATTATATATAGAGAGAAAAAGAAAATGAGAGAGAGAGAGATGCAAGGGTCAGTCTAGCTTTTGCTGTCAGAGGATGGCTGTGGGGAAGCACATATATGAATTCAGGACATTGGACTCATAAATCAATCTTATATCTATGTTGCTTTTACTAAAGGTGCCTATTAAAAAATTAAGTAATAATTAAGCCCGTATGGAGTAGCAGTATTCTGTATACGAAGAAACAGTTTCCTTCTTAGATTATGGATCCTTATGAAAACAAAATGGTGGCAACAAGAGAGAAAGTATTACCATGCTTGCAGGAGCCTGCAGTTTGCAGAAATATGTCTATTCTTCAGGAAAATATAACAGCATAACCAAACAATAGCTAAATCCCAGAGCAGGCCAGTGAAGACTAAGCATGCTCACTTAGGAGTCTGAGAATGAAAAACCATATCTGTTGGAAGGAACAGTGGCCTGGTAAACAGCATGGCTGGACTCCTCATCAAGAACACTCCACACTGTAAGTCGGGGGGGGGCATTAGGCAGCCTCTGATCCTTATACAGTCACATGGTAGAGTCCTGGACAGGACAGTTGGCCCCTGGACCTCCAGAATATGCCCAGTGTGATAAGGAGGAACAAAGTTACCTTACTGGTGCAATGAGTAATGTTTTCTATCTATTTTTGAACATTATCTTTTAAGGATGCCTGAGAGACTTTTTGACAGGCAAAGTCCAAGTTTGATTCCATTCTCTTACACATATTAATTTTCCCCCTCAAAAAAGTAGTGAAAAGTAGTAGAAAAGCAATAAGCAACACAGGTTAACATAATGACCCCTTCATCCTATTAATACAACAACAGGCTACTTTTCAAACACTGTAAAGGGTAAAGAGAATGAATTACATTTAAGAAGTAACTTTCCAAGCTCCAGTTTTCATAAAAACATCTTGCTAACTTAGATGTAACTGAGAATAACAGTTCAGTAAAATACTGTATGTGAGAATCTGAAATCTGAACCCTTAGCTTCAAAAAGCATTAGTCTAATTCAACTGGAAATTAAGCTCTGCTGGTTTTCTGTGCTGCTAAACTGACATTCTGGGAGTTGTTGTTGTTCACTCCTGTTAGGGTGATATCACCTTATGGCAACCCTATGAACGAGAGACTCCCCAAGTCACCCTGTCATCAGCCCTGCTCTGATCTTGCAGGCTCAGAGCCATGACTTCCCTGATTGTATCTGTCCATTTGTAATGTGGTCTTCCTCTTTTCCGACCACCTTCTATTTTAGCAGGCATTACTCTCTAGTGAGTCATGTCTTCTCATGGTATGCCCAAAGTACAGCAGTCTCAGTTTAGTCACCTTGGCTTCTAGGGAGAGTTCAGGTTTGATTTGCTATAGGACCCATTTATTGATCCTTTTAGCAGTCTGCATTATCTGTAGAACTCTTCCCTAGCACCTCATTTCAAATGAGTTGATCTTCCAAACAGCTTTCTTCACTGTCCAGCTTTCATAGCCATACATAGAAATTGGAAATATGGTGTCATGGACAATCCTAACTTTAGTATTCTGTGATATACCTTTACACTTGTGGATCTTGTCAAATTCCTCCATAGCTGCCCTTCCAAGTCCTAGTCTACCAAGTCCTTAACTGCAGTCTCCACTCTGATTAATGACTGAGCCAAGATGTAGAAAATCTTGAACTATTTCAGTATCTTCACCATCTGTTTGAAAGCTATGTAAATTGTCTGTGGTCATTGTTTTTGTTTTCTTCATGTTCAGTTGGAAACCTGCCTTTTCAATTTATACCTTGACTTTCTTCAGTAATCATTCCAAGTCTTTGCTATTTTCTGATAGTAGCATGGTATCTGCATATCTTAAACTGTTGGTTTTCTTTCCTCCAATGTTTGTGCCTGCTTTTTCTGAGTCTAATCCTGCTTTATGTCCTGCTTCAGTGCACAAGTTAAGCAGATAGGGTGATATAATGCAGACTCACCTGGCCCTCTTGATAATTGGAAATCATTCCATTTCTCTGTATTCCTTACTGACAGTAGCCTCTTGTCCTGTGTGGAGATTACACATCAGGACAATCAAATGTTGTGGCACACCCATTTTTTTAAGGACGATCCAAAGTTTTTCATGATTTACACAATCAAAGGATTTACTACACTCTATAAAGCAAAGCCTATTTTTCCTTTGGAATTCTTTGGTGCACTCGATTATCCAACGTATGTTTGCAGTAAGATCCCTAGTGCCTCCTTCTTACCTGAACCCAGCTTGGACATCTGGCATTTTTCACTCCATACATGGTAAAAGTCTTTATTGTAGAATTGTGAGCACTACTTAGCTTGCATGAGGGATTTATGCAATAGTCTTGTGGTTACTGTGATTCCTGTTATCCCCTTTCTTGGGGATTGATATGTATATTGTGTGTTTCCAATCTGTGGGCCATAATTATGTATCTTTTATATAATTGATCTGTGTATTGTTTCTATCATCTCCTTATTTCTGCTTGGTCATGTAATGTGTTCCCCTGCTGGTCATAAAGTATCCCCATTCTTGATTTAAATTTCCATTTGATTTCTTGGATCTTGTGGAAGAGGTGCTTCCTTTATTATCATCTGCATTGATTACTATAGTAGCTCTGTTTGTCCTTGGGCACAAGTTCCTGAACAGTTGCATTCAGGGTTCTGGCCCCATTTTTCTCACCTTTCACTTTTGCTTCTTGTCTTTTCTTAACTGCTTGAAGAGTTTCATCTGTCATCCATTGAGGCTTCTCTGTCTTTTTGACTGCAGACAATGTCTTTTTTTCAATCCTCTCTGACAATGTCTGTGGCTTCAGCTCCGAATTCTTCTGCCTTATGGTCAGTTATGCTTAATAGTGCAAATCTGTTTTGTACAAAATCTTTAAATTCTACAGGGATGTTCTTCAGATTGCATTTTGGCATGATGATTGATTTAGTGTTCTTCTTTAGCTTTACTCTAATTTTTGATGAAAGTAGTTCATGGTCAGTAGCACAATCTCCTCTTGGTCTTGTTTTTGCAGAGAGAATGGAGCTTCTCCATCTTCTGCATCCAGTTATGTGGTCTGTTCCATTGCTATGTTGGCCATGAGATTATGTCCATATATACAGTCACCTCTTTGGTTAGTTGAAGAATGTGTTTGCAGTGAACAAACTGTTGCTATCACAAAATTCAGTCAGTCACTCTTCATTCCTTGATCCTAGGCCAAATTTGCCTACAGTCTTTGATTCTGCTCAGTTTCCTGCTTTTACATTCCAGTCAACTATGATTAACATCAGGTCCTGTTTTGGTGTGTGATCAATTTCCTTCTGGAATCCAGTGTAGACTCTTTCACTTTCTTCTTCTTCTGCCTCAGTAGTTGGAGCATACACTTGGATTATGATTATATGGATGGGTTTTTGCTGGTGTTTTATTGATGTGATTCAGTCAGATTTTGCATTATATCCTTTGACTGCTTTTGCTGCATCTGTTTGAACTATTAATGCCACCCCGTTTTTTCTTAGATTTTTATTTCCTAAATAAAACACTGTGTAATTATCTGACTCAGAATGTTCCATTCCTCCCCACTTTAGCCTGTTCACCTCAAGTATTGCAATGTTTATGCATTCCATTTCTTCTTTTACTATGTTTAGCTTCCTTTAATTCATGCTTCTCATATTCCATATTTCTGTAATGTGTTGTGTAGCTTCAGACATTCCTTTCACCTCTGAGCACGTCGACAGCTGAATGTCCTTTCAGCTTGAGTCCAAATGTGTCATTAGCCGCAGTGCTACTTATAGTGATCATCTGCTGTACGCCAGTTGTTGAGTGCTATCTGACCCAGGAGTGTCATCTTTTGATATTATCTTTTGTTTCATTTGGATTGTCTCATCATAGGGTTTTTATAATAAAAGACATTCACAAGGATTTTGCCATGCCTCCTTCTGTTCAGTACTAACAAGTGTAAACTATGATGCCACTGCCATTGTTTCTGAAAGGTCCTCTGCCAGTGTCACCCCCACTACTGCTCCTGCCGAGTAGCTGTTCAGCAGATTTATTCTGACTCCTCAGCAAAAGCCTGTCTGTAATGGAAGACCCTACTAGCAGCACTGCTACCATCCACATGGTCTCTTGCCTCACAGGAGCACACTATCCTACCACCGAAAAATAGTGCTATGGTGGTCATTTTGGAAGGCAAAGGCCTACATTCAACACTATGTTGGCACTGAGACTATGTTCACTCCTCTTGCAGCCCCCAGTGGCACTGAAAACCTGCTAGAACGCTCCACATGCCTTAGGAGCAGGTTTTTAAACTTCTCAAGTAGCTGCAAGAGGAAGGGGAATTGTCCCCTCCCATTTTCACTGTTGGAAGCAGCTTCTGTAACCATAAGCACCTTTGGATTCTGCCTTAAGGATGCAAATATAGAATTATCTTAGTAGAATTAAGAGTGGTTAAAATTGTCTGGAGTTTGAATAAAACAGTTTAAAATTTGAAAATATATATATATATACACACACATATGCTTACACTGTGACTAGCCCAACTGATCTAATTAGAACTGATGAGAAATTTAATGATGAAACCTTAGGAGCTGAAAAAATATGAGATAACAGACAGTTACATGTTTATTATCTTCTCTTTGTTTGCTTTTTAAATTCTGAATGATTATTCTCAGTGCTTTCAGTGCAAAAATAAGAAATAGTTTTCACATAACCAATAATGCAAGTTTTGAACAAAGTTCTAGAAGTGTCATTTTCAATTTCATCATTTCAATTTCATTCATCACAAATAAAATCCATGCATTCTTTTCTCAGTCTTTTTATCTGTTTACTGATCTAAGGTAATAGTTTATAGTTCTGTTCACTTGTACTGTTATGATCAGCTTCTCTGAAGATATGTTAGAATTACTGGGCAGGGAATGTGTATGAAAGTATCCAGTCTGGGTAGAGAAAATACTGATTTTTCTTGTGAACTGTTATAGGAAGTATACTGCCAGTGTTAAAAAACAGTGGAAAGGTCGGTTAGGCTGCAATCCTAAATAAAGAAAACACCAGTGAACCTAGTAGTATTTACTTCTGAGTAAACATATTCTGGGTGTGCTCTACATAATCTGTTTTCTTAAAAAAAGACCTGTCTATTTGATGTAAAACATTGCCTTTTTGACTCTAATTTCAGCTTATTTGCACTAATCTTGATGAACTCAGGGAATTAATTGGAAAAATTGAGAATGAACTCAAAGATGTGGAGAATGTTAAAAAGAAATCGGTATGTATTTAAATTCTTTCTTTTGTACAAACTGATATTTTCAAACTGTTTTCTGTGGATTATCTGTTGGTAATCTTAATCTGTGCTTTCTCAGTATGAATCATGGAAATTTTTAAAAAATTTCCATTCAGTCCCTATATTGGTTTTCAGTTCTTGACTTCTGGGAAGGAAAACAATTGCATATCAGTGTTTAGGCATTACCTCTAGGGCTTTTTTAGTCAAATAAAACTTAACTTGTGACAGCATAGACAAACATAGTTTGTCCCTCCCATTCTGTTTCTCACTGCTGCTTTATCAGGTGTTGCCCTTTTCTCTTGTTTTTTTCCAGTCCATGGAATTTATAAACTTGCTGGTCAGGGACTACTTCTCTATGGTGTCTCCCACACTTTAGGTACTCTACAAATCTTACAAGTTTAATTCTCACTCCGAACTGAAGGGAAACAATCTGTCATCTGATTTTATAACAGCAAAGGGGTTGACTTCATCATCCCCAAGGGACCTAGAGATGTCTGATGTGGATCTATAGTAAGTAGGAGAAGACACATTCTTACCCAACAAATAATGAGATAACTAATCAACATAGCATCCAATTGGATTAGAAGAATTGGCATAATATTGTTAGAATGATCAGAGTCAGAAAGTTTGGTTCAAAGGTAAGTAGCTATCTACAGTTAAAAATGAGTTTTAACGTTGCAGCTAATGTAAGTCATGTTGCAAGCAGTGATTTATATGTAAGGCCTTTTTTTTAAAGAGTTACAGCCTGAGAGATGTTCCTGCTACTGCTTCAGTAGCATTTAAATCTGTTAATATTGAGAAAATGTGTTGAATGGGGCAGAACTAGTGTCCAAACCAATTTGTTATTAAGTATTAAATTGATTCTGTGTTGTGTATAATTTAGAGTGCGTGTCATATAGTTCAGTGGGAAAGAACTGTTCAAAGTCAGTTGAATGCAACCCACAATAGAACTGCTTCCACTAAGTAGCTGGCAGCTGTCATAAGATATGAAATAAGTTTTTAAATATTTTAATATTTAATTTAATATTTTAA
Organism: Ctenosaura bakeri; assembly: GCA_948474755.1. Classification (NCBI taxonomy): domain Eukaryota; kingdom Metazoa; phylum Chordata; class Lepidosauria; order Squamata; family Iguanidae; genus Ctenosaura; species Ctenosaura bakeri. Next base: position 27,310 of record CAOLHI010003279.1, on the reverse strand, counting down.
AATATTTTAACTGTTTTAATTCAGTGCCTGGTTTTAATACTTGTTTGATTTTTTTTCAGTTGCTTGCTTTTTTAAAAAAAGCTCCTTAGTGCCATAACTTAATGAGTTTTAGGTGTATTTTCTAAATTTATGTTGTAAGCCACCTTGGGTCCTGAAAGAAGGGTGGGATGTAAATAATCAACATGATATTTAAACCTAAATGTAGAGATTTTTGGCAGGTAGGTCACTGCCACATTGATCCCTGTGCTGATTTGTGTGTTTAATGACTACATGTGGATCCAATTTTTTGCCAGGTCTATTGTAGATGAGGAATATGTCCACAAGATTATTGTAATATTCTTTTAAGATAAAGAAAAAAACAAACTTTTTTTTCCACAAATGCTAATAAACTGATACATATACTATTGAACAAATTTAACAAATTGAATAATTGAACAAAATATATATCCTTAATAGTAAAAAAGACAAAAAGTATGATTCAAAATGAATACTTATCAAGTCACAATAGAAGAAATAAGTATAGTATCAACTTTTATAAACTGCATCATTTAAAGTAGCATGAGAGAACTGACAGGCCAAAGCCACAAAAGAGAAGCAATTTTGAAGGTTCCATGGATAATGTTGAATTGTGTGTTCTTTTCAAATATACTACCATATTTTTAAATTCTTTCTGTGTTTTCTTGAAGTGGGTGGGGGCTGGATTTGGTTTTTTTTCTTTTTTTTTTACATTTTTCTTCCCTTTTTGCTTTAAATTAATGTTTATGAGCAGTTGTCTTTTCCTTTGATAATATGCTGTAGACCTTACAGAACATGTAGGTCTATAGCTGGGGTAGGCAAACAGTTGCCCCCCATGTATCATTGAACTGCTGTTCAGAATCAACCTAGGCAGCAAAGACATGGGGAAGAATGCTGTGAATGGCAGGCCAACAACATCTGGAGGGCCACATTTTGCACACCCCCACTATAGACCTACCTGTTCATATAGACAGTGGAAGAGCTTGCAGTGTGTGAAGGGGGAACAAGAGGGGGCAGGGCTAGGGGGCGAGGGGGGCACTGTGTGCAGGGGTGGGGCTATGGTGCATGGGGATGTGGCCAGGGTGTGCGGGGGCAGGGCTACAGGCCCAGATGCCCCCAAAACATTGCCACCCGGGGTGAATTGCCCCCCTGCCCCCACGTTCCCTTGTGACTGCATATAGACTGTTCAACTGTAAAAGGTGTTTCCAGTTATTAAAACCATGTAGACACACCTTGTTTCCAGAATTAATGGCAGATTCCAATGTCATGTGAGCAGACATCCACTCATGCAGTGAGTCTTCTCTCTACCCCTTGCACCCTTTCAAAATTTGTCTCCCAAACGCCTGGAGGCTTTTTAGCGCCAAAACCAAAAAAGTCAACGCGATTCTTGGTTGCATCAATAGGAGTATAGAGACAAGATCAAGGGAGGTAATGGTACTACTCTATTCTGCTTTGGTTAGACCTCATTTGGAATACTGTGTCCAGTTCTGGGCACCTCAATTCAAAGAAGGATATTGACAAGCTGGAGCGTGTCCAGTGACAACCAAAATGGTGAAAGATCTACAAGCCATGCCCCATGGGGAGCAGCTCAGGTTGCTAGGTGTGTTTAGTCTGCAGAAGAGAAGGTTAAGAGGAGATGTGAAAGCCATGTTTAAATATTTGATGGGACATCATTTTCGAGGAGGGAGCAGGCTTGTTTTCCACTTTTCCAAAGACTAGGACAAGGAATAATGGATTCAAGCTGCAGGAAAGGAGATTCCACCTGAACCTCAGGAAGAACTTCCTGACGGTCAGAGCTGTCTGGCAGTGGAGCATGCTTCCTTAGAGTGTGGTGGAGTCTCCTTCTTTGGAGGTTTTTAAGCAGAGGCTGGATGATCGTCTGTTGGGAATGGTTTGATGTGTGTTCCTGCGTATCAGGGAGTTGGACTGGATGGCCCCTGTAGTCTCTTCCAACTCTATGATTCTGTGAGAGGGTTCAGGGAGCTGCAAAGGGAGTGCCTCTTTCTGCATTCTACTGATAAAGCTGTTTGGTTAGCAGGATGGATTAATCCAATTCAATCCCTCAACCTAAATCTTTTGGCTAGTGACATTTTCTTCTCATTAACTATATATATCATGTGCAGCTTACCAGCTTTATACATGACAAAAATTTTCTAAGCAGCAGAAGTGGATAATGTGTTCATAGCAGTAGGATTGATTTTCAGATGAATGTAGGGTAGTAATTCCATTTCAAGGTAAAAAGAATGCAAACTCATACCTCAGATTGTAAGCTGAAAGCTGGTAGAGAGATTGCAAGTGGTTAATGCTTTAAGGTAATACTCATAAAAATTAACAACTGGCTTTTTAGTGCCAAATTTAATTTTTCCTACTTTATTTATAAAAATGAAACTAAAGCAATAGAAAAATCTTACTTTTACATTCATCTTTTGAAAGTTCTTTTAATGTGTTTGTCACATATGATATGCTAGTTAACATTTCTTATGATAAATATAAACCATAAGTGCTTCCCACTTAGTTTTTATTCTTCAGCATGATAATTTTCATAACTTACTGTAACTTGATAATCTTGTTCTTAAATTTGAGGGAGATGGAGAATAATAATTGCACCCAGCAGTCATTATTGGAGCAGTTAACATGTTTGTCAGGATGACCTCCAATGTATAGAATCTTCTGATTTACTTCATTTCCTTTAATTCTTGGTAGCAATGAATAAGAATAATAGAAACCTTGATGAATATTAAATGACCAAAGAATATACAATCAGGCCTTCATGTTCACTGGGGTTAGAGGCTCAGGAGCCCTGCCAAAGTGGAAAAAATGCAGATTTCAAAATGTGTGTGTGTGTGTGTGTGTGTCTGTCTATGGGAAAGAGGCTGAGGCATGAAGGGCAGAGTAGGCATCCAGGGTCCAAACTGGGTAAGGGAAAGAAGAAGGGAAAAGGGTAGGTTGGCATGATGGCCCTATACGTTCTCTGTCTTGCTGATCTTCTCCTTTGGGTGGAGGACGGCATCAGGTGGGGGTTTGTGATGCTGAGAAGTCAGGATTCAATCCATCTGTAGCTGGCCAAGCAGTGACTGATGGAGAAGGGGGAGGAAGAGGGCCAGAGGCAGATTTTTAAAGGACTGCACAGTCTGATCAGAATGACTGACAAGGAAGCTTCCCCCAGAAAAGATGTGTGGTGGGGGCGGGCAGGGGTTAGAGACAGTCACAAATAATCCATGAAAGTGAAACTCACAGATGTAGAGGGTGTATAATGTGTATAAAATGTGTATAAAAATGTGTATAAAAAAACTATTGGTAAAATATAGCTGTTAGAAATATTAATATTATGGATGGGGCATTTTGTAATTAAATTGACAAAAGGGGATCTGTGATGGGCAATGAAAGAATATGAATTAAAGAAATTTACCAAGCAGAGGTTAAGAAGCAAGCCTCTAAAGTAAGGGGGCTGCCACTTTGGATCACTTTGGTTTGAGTTGGGCAGGTTAACAATTGATGGGTGGAGATAAAATCCATTAGAGTCAGCATGGTGATAGACCAGGATTCTACATGATCAGGGTTCAAATCCTCATCCATCCACTTGGTAACCCAGGCAAATCACGTTCTGTAATCCTCAGAGGAAGACAAGGGCAAGTCTCCTTTGAATAGATGTTCCCAAAAAACATCTATGGTGAGGTTGTCATAGTTGGAGATGGCTTGAAGGCAGATAATAATAAGAACAGCGAAATAGTTATACCATCAGCAGGGCTGTGGTATATATTCATTATTTTGTTTCGGGGGGCATGTGACAGGTGTTTTGGGTCCTGTATTCTCAAAACTTACCTCAGTCTGCTACTCGCAGGCCCATGTCCTTTTCTTGCCCTTCACCACCACTGGGGAAAGAGGGACAGTAGCAGAGATTTGTACCACTGCAGCAAAGAGGCTTCTGGGACAAACCTCTTTTTCTGCCTGTGGATCTGTCCTCTCTACCTACAGGAAATAGTGACCCAGGGTACTTTTTCTTGTCTGAGATGTACTCTCAGGACCAAAGGATTATGTTTTAAATTAGTCATCAGGCCTGTGGGCAGCCTCAAAGTCTGTTTTGTCCTAGGAAGTTATGATAGTTAATAGCAGGCCAAAGTTTTTCAGTTCTTTCACTTCATTCATTCATTCATGCATTCATTCACTCATAAATAAATAAATAAATAAATAAATAAATATTGTTTTCATTTTAGCTTGTAATGCATGATTCATTGTATCCTTTTCTTTAAACAGGTCAGTTGTATGCATTCTTAACTGAAAAAGTGAATAACTTCACAACCATCATCTGTTGGATATTTTTCTCCTGTTTTAATTTTTAGTGGGAAAACTTTAAAAAACCCATTAATTAATATGGGCTTGTCCAGTGTTACTATAAGACAGAGGAAAGTATATAACTAAACATAATGTGCTGCCTTTGTGTATACATTTAGTGCAAGAATGTGCCTTTATTAAATACAGAGATACTACAATAATAATGGTATTTTCACATATGCAGGGAAGATGGTATCATCGAAAACAAGCTGTAAAGGAACTGCACTGTACTCTGATACGACTGCTAAATGAATTGTTACCATGGGAACCAAAACTAATGAAGGCTTTTCAAAGAAACAGGTAATTAGTTGAGTCTTTCTGAATAATGTGAAATAAGAAGTCAGCACCAGTTAGCCTACTTTGTAATTGCTATATGGTATGGAGGAAGGTCTGATTCCTCCGACATTTAGCCCATGAAGACTGTAGATAAAAGTGTGACTAGATCTTTTTTCAGTAAAAATTATTCAAAGCTGCTGATTTTATTCTTATCTCTTGATGTTCTGTTGAAGGTCTCGATTAAAGAAGGACTATGATGACTTCAAAAGGCAGCCAGATCATGATAAATTTGCAAGAGAACAGTGGACTAACGAGGATAGTGAAGTAAACACTGGCAAAGACATTTCCACTGTATTAACCAGTGACTCTTCAGAGCACACTGAGTTTCTGAAAAAGGATTATACAGATTCAGGTAGGTACTTTTGCTAGTCATTGTGAAAAATGCTGAGACGTGTTACTGCAATGATTATATGTGGGTTCCTATTTTAATCAACAAAAGAGTTTGACTAGTAGAAGTCTGGTTGTTTTGGAAATACTAATTTCTCTTGTTTTGGGATGTTTTGAGACCTAATATAGCTGTACAGATGTGACAAAGGTGTATAAAATTATGCATTGTGTTGAAAAAATGAACGTAGAAAAGTTTTTTTCATTTTACCAGAATCCAAGGTTGTCCACTCAACCTACTGGGATATTCAGGATGGATGAAAAGAAGTACTTATTTACACAGCACATACGATGGCCCCTTCCTTACCATGATCTCCACACCTACAAATGCATGGGTCACACAAAGCATCTCATCCCGTTAAACTCAGTGAATGCAGTGGGCCTATGTCTGCACTGCCACAGGCATGCACCGGGCATGTCCATTTACTATAACAGACTTCGCATTTTTTGTTTTACACCGGGGTTTCCTGGGATGGAACTCTTACATGTGTAGAGGGCACACTATAGTCAAATCTTGGAATTTGTTCTTACAAGTTGCAACGATGGCTGCCAACTTGGACACTTCTAAGAAAGCATGGCAAATTCATAAACTATGTGTCTATCAGTGGCTACTAGTCATGATAAATATATATTCTGTCCATTAACAGAGGCAATATGCCTCTCTATCTCAGTTGCTGGGAGGCACAAGCAGGAGAATACTGTTGCATACTTATCTTGCTAGTAGGCTTCCTGTAGGCAGTTGTTTGGCCACCATGGAAACAAAATGCTGGACTAGATCTTCCTTTGAGCTCATTCAAGTGGTCTCTTCTTATTTCTGCACTTTGAGCAGGAGATAGTTCTCCTGTAGCATAATTCTACTCGCATTCTGTTTGTCATTCAACCATGTGAGGAGGAGCCACTGCAACTAGCTGTGCTTCCCCCAAATTAAATAATTTAGCTTTAATTTAGCTTTGTGTCAGTAGTATGTGGAAGAGATAGTTCTGATGCCCAACGCCAAAAGATGCTCAGCTGAACCTCTAGTAGCACCTGTTTTCTTCTCCTTTGCCTTTCCAAAAGTGAATTGTTGGATTTGGAATTAGGGAAGACAGTGGCACTATATGCTAATACTTTCATTTCATTTATAAAGTGCTCATATACATAGATTTAATAGTTATATACAACACTAATGAAACAATCATGCTAAAACAATGCATAAAATCAAGATAATAGTGTGTGCATTCTTTATAAAAAAGAGATATGCTAGATTCTTTCTCAGGTGTTTTCACTGGGATTCTTGTCAAAATTTTTCACCCTTTCATATGAATGATAAGATGTTCATATATTGCTATTCCAGTAGGTTAGAAGATTTTGTTGCTAAAACAATTTGACTTTACCCTGCAGAAATATTAAAATACATAATTTATTAACTTTACCCTTTAGACAAACCCTCCCAATTTTATTTGCTGGTCAGGAAATGTTTGAAAATGAAATTGGATGTAAATTAGGCTACTGTATTGAAAACTTTAGTAGTACTGTCAGAACTTCTAGTTGCATCAAAAGTATCTTTGAACTTAAAGCAGTAGTAGATCAAGAAGTGTTTAAATTTAGCTTTTTAAAAACACTTTAAAAACACTTCTTTTTTGCTATTTCTTCTAGATGATATGAAACTGTCAGAGATGAATCTGGCTGCAGGAAAATCCAGACCACTAAGAAAAGATCTAACTTGTAAAGAAGTACAGAAGACCGTGCCTAAATCTATTAAACGCCAATCGAAGCAAAACAGTTGCCTAGATGATAGCACAAATGAGTTTTCACCAAGGAAACGGCTTAAATTAAGCACAAGTGATACTACAGCCCATAGTATAGAAAATGACCTATCAGTAGATGGTTGTTTGAGTAAGCAAGTAGAATCCTCATTTTCAGAATCAATGGACACGACAGATTCTCCAACCTCAATCCCAAACTTAATAAAAGGGACCAAACCCATCCAGGCCTTGCTTGCTAAGAATATCGGGAACAAAGTGACCTTAACAAGTCAACTGCCACCCACTGTAAGCAGAAGCATTTCTACTTCTGAAAAACTCATTACGTCAACTATAGGTACCTCTCCAGTTAAACCAGTGTTGCCCTGCCAGACCAGTTCAAAAAACCCCTTACAAGTATTGTACAAAATGCAAGGAGGGCACTGTCTGCCAATAGACCTTCATAACAATTCGGTGAAGATTCAGGTACAGCCCACAGCTGATGGTAAATCAGGAGAGAAGACCACAGGAGAGAAAATAATGCAGCAAGTCCTTATTTTGCCTAAAAACTTTCTTATCCATCACAGAGACAGTAAAAGTGGGGCAAAAGAAATCTCATCATTACAGCAAAAGACTACTGAACAGCACTGCATCTCTATTCCTCAGCCAACAGCTATCAACACTACTTTAGCACCTGTCCTTCCAGTTTCATCTATCAATTCTGCTGCCACATTTCTGCCCAGCACAAACTTTAAAAAGAATACTACACATTCGACACAAGGAGCTAATCCAGGCAACAGATTTTCAGCATTGCCTTCTATAACCTCCACAGGTAATATATTAGCTTCTGTAGTGAAAATGAGCCAAAGTGAGGCTACTAAAACTAAGACTGTAGTTTCAGCTGCCTCCTCTCCTGTCGCTCCACCCACTGTTTCCTCAACAGTTCAGACTTTGACAACCACACTACCACAGACTGTTTCTGCTTGCACCAGCAATTCCTCTTCAAAATTAGCATCTGCACAAAAAAGTGCTGACAGTGGTGAAGCTAAACAAGAACTGAAAACAATCTGTATCAGAGATTCACAATCAATCCTTGTTACAACGCGAGGTGGGAACACAGGAATTGTTAAGGTGCAGACAAATTCAGACCAGACTTCCCCAAATAACTTAGCCCCAAATTCTGTTTTCACATATGCACCTCAGCTTCAGGCATTTTTAGTGCCAAAATCCACACAGATGTCAAACTCTTCAGCTGTAACAACAGCTGTACCTAGTTTTCCAGCACTCATTCAATCCTCTCCAACAACTCCTGCTTCCATTACATCTCTTCCTGCTAGTGTAAATCAGGCAATAGGGAAAAACATGACTGTTGCATTTGGGCAGCCTCTTAATAGTGGTACTGTGGGTCACGGTTTGCAAAAAACTGTGCATGTATCCTCCCCAAGCTTCCTGTCTCCAATGTCTTCTAAAATGGTCATGCAACCACCACCACCATCACAAAACAGCTCTGCTAATGCTATGAGCATTTCTCCAGGAAACATTGGGCAGAATACAACCTGCACTACTCAGGCTCCTTTGATTAATCAACAAGTCAGTATAAATTGCACAAAATATTCTGTGACACAGCCTGAGTGCATGCCCATAACCAGTGGAAATGTGGTGAGTGGTGCTCAGATTCAAAAACTTATGTTAGTCACAAATCCTCCCCTTCTTCCTGCCTGTGGAACTGCAGGAGTCAATCTGATCCCTGCTTCAACATGCACTGGTACGACTGCACAGAAAGTGGTTTTCATTAATACTCCACTTGCCAATATCCAGTCAAACACCACTTTATCTGCAGAATCGTTTAAACAGACCTTTCCTTCTTCCATTGGCAAAACATATGTAAAAAGCACAGAGCAGCCTCAGTTAGTCCTCATTCCATCTACTGTGGGGACCTCAATAAAAGTGAATACGTCGCCAACTGTTTCTCAGATAAAAGATGTGAAAATAGGACTTAACATTGGTCAGGCCATTGTAAACAACACAGGTAATGTTCAGAGTGTGCCATCAATTAACATCATGCAGCCTGCAGCTTCAAAAGATGCAGAAGAGAAAAATAGCCAGGGTGTAATTTTGCCATTGCCCACATGTGGTGCTTTGGTTCCTGTATGCTCCACTTTGGCATGTCAGAGTATTACGTCTGTCAAGGAGTCTCCAAATACTGCAACAAAAGCAGCAAATGTATCCACAGTAACAACAAATATATGTTTAGAACCTGCTTCCGTGACACCGAGTGGACCTACTGGAGCACAGCCTACTGTCTTGGGTGGTGGATTAGATGCTTCAACAAAAATAACACCAGCTGTAAATACTCGATTGCGTGCCTCTAATACTGGAAATACTATGGCTATATCAACTGTGAAAACAGGACACCTTGCTTCATCTGTTCTGATTTCTACTACTCAACCAGCAGCATGTCATCCAAATTTAACATCTAGTTTTCAATTGCCAGTTACAGTTGCCTTGCCTGCACCTGTGAATGGTGCCCCTCAAATGATGCACACTGTCCCTCATTTGCCAGCAGTGCCATCTGCTGCGCAGTGTATGACCTTTACAAAAGGTCAGCAGTCTACATTGGTCCAGTTTCAGTCGCCAGGAATTCCAGCTGCAGTGCCAATGAACGGAGGTGCTCAAAAACCTCCAGCTGTATTGCCCTCCAGTACACCAAATACAGGTAAAGTAATTAGTGTTTCTAATGTAGTTCCTCTCCCTTGCCAACTGCTGCCTCCTAATTTTGTAAAGCCAGTTCCTGTTTTCACATGTACCCCTGTTGCCTGTACCACTCAAACTGTTCCAGTTTCACCATCTATAGGAGGACAGTTGAATGAATCTTTTATTCAGCAGAAAATAATTATTAACACTTGTACACCTTTGGCACCTGGAACTCAGATAATGATCAGCGGTACTCGATTTATTGTTCCACCTCAGGGGCTTGGAGCTGGCAGCCATGTTCTTGTCATCTCTACAAATCCAAAACTTGGGCCTCTTTTAACGGTTAGTAATGGCCATGGGTTTCAAGGCCACGCTGCTCCCTACTCCCAGAGAACTACACAAGTGTCTTGTAATAACTTAAGTTGGCAGCAATCAAAGCAGCCTTTGAAAAGTTTTACCAAAATTGTAAATTCTCTTGGGACTACAAATGCACTGCCTGTAGTGCATCCAACACCACAGATAGTGAACAGTGGTACAAAACCAAGCACGCCATCTTTTGCAGCAACGCTGGCTACATCTTTGGTAACAGTCACCCCATCTACTTCTGTAGCTAAAACATCTTCAGTTGATGTGACTCACACTGGTAACTCACAGCTGCAAGGTAATGCGTCTGTACTGCATCTTGATACATCTATCAAAAAACTTATGGTGAGCCCAGAAGGAGCTATTTTGAATGCTATAAAAACTCCAACATCAAAAACTTCATCTTTCTCTACTGATGTAGTTTCCACAAGCAAGAGTCCTGCTGCTGTCTTCCCTGATTTTTTGAACTCTAGCATAGATGTACCTGACACAGCTGCATCTTGAACTTAAAGTAAATGAGCCGTTAAAATGTTGGGGCATTTTTTTGTGTACACTTTTAATTTATATATAAATATATATATATGAGCCTCTTAATGTTGTTCAAAACATACCACACATGGGGCTCATTTATATGAGCCCAAAGCATCTGATGGCAATTTTGTGCAGTTGGAATATAGCAGAAAGGGAATTGGACTGTTTTGCATGGCACTCAGAATTCATGGGTTGAATGGAGTCAGGATCCTGCACATGTCATATGTATTACTTGCCAAGTTGCCATTAACTGGAAAGTTCTACACGCTCAGATTTCAGAGCATTTACCACATGCCCAAAGGTTTTGGTGCTTAAGGCTATAGTTGATTTTTAAAAATTGTCTCATAGTAGATTGCAATTTCTTTTAGTTTTCCCTTTTAAAAATATGGTTAAGAAAACACCTCTATAAATAATTTTCACACCTGTGCTTTCAAAGGTGGATTTGTTTTTTAGGGTAATGAAAATGGTAAAAAGGCCATCTGTTGAAACATGTTGCAGAAAGTAATGTTTGATTCTTGGTTACTGCATTTACAGGAATATGTTTCTTCTCACAGTTCAGACATTTTTCCTTCTTGTTTATAAATAGTGCAGTTATTTTGCAGATTTTACTTTATTCTTGTTTTTTTTAAAGCATATTTATGCATTGTAAAAATGCAATCTGTTCTGTAAAATTGTAAATATCCCTGATTCCCTACCAGTATGTACTAAACTATGTGTAAAAAGAACTACTCTGTCTTATTTATGTTTTGTTTACATAATGTATAGTTTTTTAAGTATTTTAGTAATTTTGGACAAGTGTACTGTTTAGCAATAATGCAGAAGAATCTGCATGTAATAATAAACAAAGTTGCTGTATTTCTGCTTGATAATACTGTATCAGTGTCACTGTGGAGACATGAAACTTGATAGGCCAAGGTTGTTTATGTATGTGCATTAATAAATTTAAGGTATTGGGATTTTCAAAAAGATTATGGGCCTAAACACACATATTTGGAGACAAGTTCAATAAAAACTAGTGGGATTTGCTGTGAAGCAAAGGAACCTACAGTTAAAATTTTCCTATCCAGCAGTTCTTTAAATTGTCCCCACTTCCTCCCAACTTCTAGAATTAATGCTGTCAAAGCTAAAAACTTTATGTTGTTCAACCATTATCAGAAGGTATGGGATAAATTACTTCCATTAGGAAGTTTTTATCCTATTTGATTAAACAGCTTTTCATTGTCTGAAACATATCATTGAATTCATGAAAAGATCAGGGTTTGAGGGGTGCCTTTTTTTTTCTTCTGGTCTTTGCTAATGACACTGAAGCCAAAGCTCTGAAAAATGAAGTCATTCTAACAAAAACAGTAAACAAGATAGAGTAGGTTATGAGACAGAAGAATTAGATAGTTGGCCCTATGTGAAGCTTCAGAATGCTTCTTCATAATCTCAGTTAATCATAGTCTTCATAGAAGACTGCAGTATATGAATGAAAGTCTTAAAATTGTTTAGAAGAGATACAATTGTAAATAATATTTGTTCACAATTAACTTGGATTTTTGGAAGGGTTGTATTTTCAGACTACATTTGGCTAGGAGGTTCATTTGAGCTGATCTAAACAATTATTTTTTAAAAAAACCAATTCTTATACACCTCACATGCCATACTAAATGATGAGCAGTAGAATATTCATGTTATGTTAGATGACTTGATAAATATTTTCTTTTGTTGAATGTTATTAAAGATAAATAGCTTTAGAGAATGTTTAGGATTTTACAGTGATTTGTCCCCAGAATAGAGATATAAAGAATGTGGTAAACCTTCAAAACTGTCCTTTTTCAGATAGGGAACTGAGCTATAGAGCCCCTATTCATAGATGAACATGAACTCAAGAAGTGTTTCATGGATTAACTCTAATTGCTCTCAGCCCTCTAGTAGCTGGTGTAGAAATTAAATGGTGCCTCTCATCTTACTTTGACATTTAGACCATCTTAAAGTGAGAATGTCTCTGATATCAGCCCCAGTATTCATTCCTTCCCGGAAATAACTACTAACAAAGATAGATATATGTCCACATCCAAAAAAAAATCTATCACTGGTTTCTATTTTTTATGTTACAGTTTCTATTTGTAGATGTATTGAAAGAACCCATTAGAACAGTGCATCTCAAGTTTGCTGTTGTGGGGTAGGGGGCAGCAGGTCCCCCCCGCAAATGCCAGGGCCTGGTACCATATTTGTGCCCATTGGCTACAACTGTTTCCTTCTTTCCTGGAAACCCATCAGCAGCCATTAGTTCAAGGGCCAGCACTGGTCCGTGGACCGCCACTTTGAATAGGACTGCATTAGAAGGCCCTTAATGTTGACTATGACACACTTTTCAGCTCTGCTTACATCCATTCTCTGTCTGCTGCTTTGCTTTTGCTTGTTTTCAGAAAACCATGACATAATAGTAGTTATAATTACTATGTCATGAAAACTATTAGATTTGGCTACTAGGGATGTGATTTGTGTTGCGTTGATTCAAGGCAAATTTGGGTGGTTGTCTGTATCAAAATGAGAAGCCTCAAAAACTAATCAGATCTGAACATTCCTGATATCACATTAGGAACTTGGATTTAGAGACAGGCAGTTATGTCTCCAGTTCTTCCTAAGTTTTCTAAATAAAGCAGGAAATGTGTGGCCCTTCAGATATTGCTGAATTGCAGCTTCCATCTTTCTTCACCCTTGGATAAGCTGCCTAGGGATAGTGGAAGTTCTCCACCCTGCAATAGTGAAAACAGGAGGGAGGGAGGGAGGGAGGGAGGGAGGGGGAGATGACTACAACAGTGACGAGTAAATTTCACTTCTGATCCAGGGCTGTACAGCCCCTCAGATATAGTTGAATTACAGCTTTCGGCAGCTGTAGCCAACACAGCCAACAGTGAAAAATACTGCCAGCTGCAAATCAACAACATATGGAGGGTGGCATGATTTTCACCCTTATTCCAATCAGTGAATTTTTTTTTACCAGTGTATTCCAACCTCAGTGCTTTGTGGGAAGGGAAGTTGAAATAATATGTTGCAGGACTTGTCAAAACATGGAGATCTGGGCTAGCCAGGCTCTGTGACAATTCAGGTCTGGTTTGAATTCTCCCTTCCTGAGAGAAGCACCATCCTTCTATATTTTTCCCACTCACTGGCTCCCTCTTCACATTTATATCTCTCTACTGCTTCCCACACCATAGGGCAAAGCATATTTATCCCAGTGACTGTGTCACTGGTGGCAGAGTGTATAACCAATCCAGATCAAAGTGGCACTTTATGGAGACTGCTCCTTACAAAAATATAACAAAATCTTCATTGAATAAACCGACAAAGGAAAGGGTAGTTGGCAAATTAAAAATTAGCAAACAGCAAACACTTGTATCTCTTTCCCAGAACACTTCCCAAGCTCTTTCTCTCACACTCTCCCTTTCTCATCAAACTCCCCTCCAAAATTCTGTTTCAGTTATTTTTTCAGTTAGGCTCACTCCGACCCCCACCTAACCCCCTCCCTCTAGCTACCTGGGCTCCATAGTCAACATTCAACCAATTTAAATCCTCTTGGTTGGTAGGGCAGCTCTATCGCTATTCCCTGCCCCCAGGGTTCGTCACAGGACTAATTCAGCGTTCATTGCATTTTGTAGTTCTCCCTTCCAAGAGCAGAAATATTGAAACTTGGTGGCATCTGTGAGAGTTGGGAGGGTTCATTGGGTGTTTGCTGGGAAAAGACTGAATATTCAACTTTCAGTCTCTACCACAGTGTGCTCTACATACACCCTCTCCCACAATCTTTTTGTGACTTTGGTGCTAATCTTGCAGAAGACAAAAATGAAACTCTTCTTCATTCATTATAAATGCTCTGTCTTGAAAATTAGCAAGTTTCTTTCCCAGCAATATCTGAATAGTGTGTGCTATTTTCATACAGATTACCCCCCCAAAAAAAACCCTGTGGAAGGAAGGAAGAGTAAGCAAATGATGTGCAATGCTAATTCGTCCCCCACCGCCCCCACGTGACCACGGGTGGCGGGGGGACGTTTCTTTGCCGCCCTCCCGCGAGAGGAGAGTGGTCTCGGGGGGAGACGGGGCTGGAGGGGGCTGATTATGGCCACCTCACCCCTCCCTCGGCCTCTTTTCGATCGCTGCGAGGAGAGGAGGGGGACGTTTGTTTTGTCTGTTTAGGCTGGCCACGTGGCGGCCTTAGAGGCTTTGTCCCTCTCCTCCTCCCAGCTGGCCGGCGATCGGGAGAGCGGCGCAGCCGCGTGGCCCAGCAAGGGGATCTTTTGATCCTCTGAGGCAGCGAGGACTTCGCAGGCAGGGTGGGGAAGTTTCGGCTAGGACGAGGCTTCGTCCTCGGCCCTGCTGCGTGGCCTCTCTGACTCTCGGCGACGGCGTCCCCCCCACGGTGGGGTGGCGTGCCTGACTTCGGGTGGCAGCGGGGCTCCGCGGCCCCGATCCCCCTGCGCAGCTCGACGGCGACCTTCATCAGGCCCTTAAAGGGACCAGGCGGCGCATCGGAGTTCCGTCGGGGGAGTAGGCAGTCACAGTGGTGGCCGCCCAGGTAGGAAGCGTGGGCGACTGTGTCAGTCCCAAGCCCGGAAAGCAGTGGGGGAAGGTTTTGGCGGCAGCAAGAGCGGCACGGAGGAGAGGGAGTGAGTGGGAGACAGGCAGGGGGGTCGTATTTGGCGGGGATTGGGGCCTCTGCACCTCCTGTGTTCTTCCGTGCCTGTGATTTTTTCCTTTTTCCTTTTTTTTTTCCCTTTCCCTCCCCCAACTCCCCCCCCGGGTTGTATTGGCAGGTGGCCGGAGTGGCAGATTAATTGGGGGTTTGCTTTCAGCAGGGATCCATCTGTCCCCATAGGCAGCGGGCCTTTTGCTAGGGAGTAATTAAGGCTGAGAGAGTGCGCCTTTCCTTTCATTGTCAGCTTTGGCTCCTGGGCCCATTCGTGGACATTTAATTCCACCTGTGGGGGCCATGGCATCCAAGCAGGCAGCTTCAACATCTAAGGGCAAGCAGCCTCCCAAGCAGGCGGCATCAACATCTAAGGGCAAGCAGCCCCCCAAGCAGGCAGCATCAGCATCTAAGGGCAAGCAGCCCCCCAAGAAGGCCGCACCGGCAAGAGGGGGAGCCAATAGCAAGGGGGCCACTCCAGCTAAGAGGCCCAAGACGGCTGAGGCCCCGCTGCCCACCTACACTTGCTTCATCTTTGGATGAAGAAGGGAGGGGGACCAGGATAGCTGCTATTTTTGATAAACTGGATTCCATGGAAAGGAGGCGGCAGCTGGCTGTGCAAGGTAGAGGAAGGGATGAGCAGACAATGACTGTGTCTGTGAGAGATATTGACCTGATTTTGGCACAATTAGATGTGCTTGAAAAAGGGTCGGGCGAGCAGCGGAATGAAGCGCCTTCTAGGAGACCAGACCAACCATCCTCATCACAGCACGGTGATTCAGAGGCTGGGCCCTCAGGAGCTTCGGGAGCAGTGGCAGAGGCAACGGGTGAGTGTATGGGCATTGAGGATAACACTGCATTAGTGGCAGGGCCGTGGATTGTTAGCACACCGCCGAACAACATGGTATGGGCTCCACCAGCAGGTTCCCCAGAGGTTTTGGCGTCCTCCTCCACATTGTTCTCCTGGGGAAAACACATCGCATTCACAGCAGGTTCACAGGGAGGCAAGCAGTCCCAAGGAGCCTCAGGAACTCAGCCAGGGTGGTGATTCTACGCCCCAGGAATCTTCCAAAGGGGTGGGCCCAGAGGATGATGTAGGTGGGCAATCGGGGGCTTTGAGTGAGCATCTTGCTACAGCCACTATCGAGAAGATACAGAGGGGGGAATACGTGGACTTGTTTACCCTTTTGTATTGAGAGCTTGATAAGAAAGAGAAGGAGGATTTAGACGCGGGTGAGAAGGAGAAGTTCAAGAATCGTAAGGTTGAAAGAACTTGGAATAATTGGTTTGTGGGCTATCTCATTTACGCGGAGGTGGTCGTTAAGGCCCAGCCATCCAGGGCTCTGGCCATGCTGAGGTATTTGAACATGATATTCCAGGCCCATACAGATTTCGCAGGGGCAGGTTGGCTGCACTACGATGAGAGGTTCAGACTGAGGGCAGCGAAGCAGCCAAACCTGAGATGGGATACCATTGTCCCCGAGTTGTGGATGAAAACATTGACCACGACTCGCCCCGTATTCGGGGAGAGGTCCCACTCTGGTCATTTGATGCAATCTAGTAAGACAGCGAGTTCCCCTCGCGCTCAGGGCTCACAGAAGCAAAAGTTGGTTCAGATTTGCTGGGAGTTTGGGACGCAGGGGTTTTATGCAAGGCGACCTGCAAATCAAGCATCTATGCGGGATTTGTTGGGGCCCCCACACAGCACGCAATTGCAACAAGGGGAGAGGCGGAGGTTCAGGCTTCAAGGACGACGGGGGCAAGCGGGGGACAGGGAATAAGCCACCATTTCCCAAAGGGGCCCAGCCCAATTAAAGTGGAGAACCTGCTGACCTGGCTTCGTTTTTATCCGAACCGGGCTGCAGCACAATACCTGAGGGAAGGATTTACTTTAGGTTTTAGAATCCCAAGTGTGGGACCTCGTAGATTTTTCATGGCTAGTAACCTTAGATCAGTTAGAGGTAATGAACACATAGTAAGGGAGAAGATTAGGAAAGAGGTGATGGAGGGCAGGGTGTTAGGCCCATTTGAACATCCTCCCACTCCCAATGTTAGGATATCCCCACTAGGAGTAGTCCCTAAGAAAACCCCGGGTGAATTTAGGTTAATCCACCATTTGTCTTACCCCAAGGGTGATTCAGTTAATGATACCATCCCAACAGAGTTATGTTCAGTGAGGTACACTTCATTCGATGCAGCAGTGCGGGTGGTGCGGGGGCACGGAGTTGGAGCAGACCTTGCCAAAGCAGACATCAAGTCAGCATTCCGCCTGCTACCCGTTCACCCAGCTGACTTTGAACTTTTAGGGTTCGCCTTTGAAGGTGGGTTCTACCTCGACCGGTCCCTCCCGATGGGATGTTCATTGTCGTGTTCTGCCTTTGAGACATTCAGCACCTTCTTGGAATGGGCCATTAAAAGAAAGTCGGGCCTTCGTGGCGTCGTGCATTACTTGGACGATTTCCTTTTGGTAGGACGGTGGGGATCTGGGCAGTGCTCATTCCTTTTGGCAGAATTCGCATCCCTGATGGAGGAGTTGGGCGTGCCTTTGGCACATGAAAAAACGGAGGGCCCCACACACCGGCTTACATTTTTGGGTATCGAACTGGACACAGTTAACCAGGCCTGTAGATTACCGCCAGCTAAAGTTCAAGATCTCAGGTCAAGGGTAGCATCCTTCTTAGGTAGGCGTAAAGCAACTCTTAGGGAATTTCAGGAGATATTAGGACATCTGAACTTTGCATGTAGGGTGGTAGCGCCCGGCAGGGCGTTTCTCAGGCGAATTTGCGATGCCATCCAAGGTGTAACTAAGCCACACCATAGGATTAGGATCACCAGAGAGATGAAGCTAGACCTAGAGGTATGGCAGAGGTTCTTGGCCGATTTCAATGGGGTCTCCTTTTGGCGGAATGAAATTAAGATCAGGAACGCATTGCAGATATCTTCAGATGCAGCAGGTTCCGTTGGCTTTGGTGTCTTTTTCAGAGGTAAGTGGTGTGCACAGAAGTGGCCTGAGAGTTGGGCAGATACAGGCCTCACATCTGACCTTACATTCTTAGAGTTTTTCCCAATACTGGTGGCAGTACACATCTGGGCACACGAGTTGGCAAATGCCGCAGTACACTTTTGGTGCGATAACCAGGCCACGGTCAGCGTGATTAATAATCTCTCTTCCAGGTCACAGCGTGTCATGCGTTTGGTGCGGGCTTTCACGCTTCAATGTCTTCGTTTCAACATAGTCTTTATAGCAATACACGTTGCGGGTGTGGATAATTCCTTGGCTGACTCTCTCTCGTATGCAGATGGAACGTTTCAGAGAGCTGGCACCAGATGCGGCACCCCTCCCGGAACCGATGCCTTCTGAGCTGTGGAACCTTGGCAGGGTGAGGTAACGCGAATGATAGGTATGTCAATTGCGCCCAGCACCAGGAGGAGTTACAGCAAGGCGGCTGAGGAATTTAGCACCTTTCGTAAGTCCAAGGGGTTACAGGACATGTGGCCAATTCCAGTTAACCACATTTTGCAGTTTTGTGTGGAACTCAAGCAAGCAGGCCTCTCCCCGCAATCCATTCGATCTCGTATGTCGGCCTTGGCTTTTTGGTCCAAGGCACGCGGCTTGCCTGACCCCACTAATGATTTTAGGGTACGTAAATTCATAGAAGGGTGGGTCAGGCAGAAAGGAGTGGTCAGGGACAACAGGCAACCACTCTCTCCGGGCATATTGAAGGGATTGGGCGACGCGTGGAAAATCTTGTGTTCCTCAGCATATGAAGCTCTTTTATTTCACTCAGCGGCTCTCACTGCATTCTTTGGGGCATTAAGGGTAAGCGAGCTTGTGGTACAGAGCAAAGGGGATAGGTCGGGCAGGGCCTTGGAATTCAGAGACCTGAAGTGGGGTGAGCGACATGTACGTTTAATCATAAGGGGTTCCAAGACAGATCAGGCCAAACGGGGCGCTGTTGTGACACTGCAGGAATGTGCTGATGCAGCCTTGTGCCCAGTCAGGGCGCTTAGAGCGTACACCACCGGAAGAGGAATGCACGCAGGGCCGCTGTTTTGCCATGAGGACACAACTCCACTTACTAGGTATCAGTTCTGGGCCATTACGAAGAAGACTCTGCGTCACTTGGGCCTGCAAGGGTCTAATTTCGGTACACACTCATTTCGCATAGGTGCAGCTTCCACCGCTGCATCGGTGGGCATGCATGCTGATGATATCAGGAGGATTGGAAGATGGAAGTCTATGGCTTACCGGCGTTATGTCAGGCCAATTAACCCATGTTAATGTTTATCATTTTCAGATCGACCTGCTTTTGCAGGAAGGAAGCGAGTGCTGATCTGTGCACACAGTTTCATCTTCTGGGCAGAGAAGCAAACTCACAAGGGCCATATGGGCTCAAACTTTGGATTGGGAGACCGGGTATTCATACAATGGCTGGGCAAGAGAGACCTGCGTTGGCACAGCCTGTTACCTTTGCTGTTCGGGGAGTGCTGCGGGCCTCCGCCTGATATACTGGTGATCCACCTCGGTAGGAATGACCTTGGTCTGTTGAAAGGAAAGGCCTTGATCCTGCAGGCCATTCAGGATATGCGGCATATTCAAGACACTTGGCCTCACACATGCATTGTTTGGTCTGCTATGGTTCAGAGAAGAGTGGGGGGGGTGACCCTCGACACTGGAACTCGCCCGTAAGAGGGCTAACCGGGAATTACAACGCTTTGAAACGGGGCTTAGGTTGCTACATTCCACATGGTGACATTGTTTTTGACAAGCCACAGCTGTATTGGCATGATGGAGTGCACCTGTCACCTGAGGGCAATGAGATTTTCTTGCGGGATTTGCGAGAGGGGCTGGATGCCATTCTGAGAGGGAAATGGGGGGATAAGGGCTAAGCGGACGCTTGCCCTATCCGTGGCCGGTATGGGGGGGGTCTAGGGGTCGGCAAGTACCTATGGCACCCTTCGGTGTAGGATAAGCCTATCCTTGAGGGGGGGACCTGGGCTCACCCTACTCGTCCTGCGCCGGGGGGGATGGGCATTCGGGGCTCACCTCACAGAAAAGGGCCGGCCAAAGTCTTAATCCACCGTCAGCGGTTGGCTTTGGAGCCCGGTATCTCGCCCCGGGCTAGGGAAGATGGTCGGGATGTGACCCTTGCCCTAGTCCGTAAATGCAGTCTACCCCCCCTTCTTCCTCAGGTCAGAAGTTCAAGTTCAAGTTCAAACTCAAGCAAGTTCAAGTTCATTTTCCCTTGATGTTAATTAGGCATATTAATAAATTGCCCTAGTCAACCCAAGTCCTGTGTGAGATCTCTTCTGTTCATGGGTTGGGCGGCAAATTTGAATGTTCTCAATCTACACAGAACTCTGCAAATCCTTCTGATTTTTTTATCAGAATTATCTCTGTTCCAAGTGTCATTTTAATTAAAATTCTTGTGAAAATCTAGGGAGATAAGTGGGTGCTGCTTTTGAAAAAAAAAACACCTATAAACTGAAAACTATAAAGGCTGATCTTATGCAATACTCCCTATAAAGGCTGATCTTATGCAATACTCCCTGACAGAAAAACTTTCCACCATTCTGAAACTTGACAGGCTTGATCTCTTTTGAAGGGGCAGCTAAAGGGGCAGATTTTATCAAATTCTGTCAAGAAATAAAGAATTTATTGGCTCCCTTTAAAAAAAACACTAAAGGTGCATAGCACAAGATGTGCTTGCATGTCCATGTGCTTGCATGTCTGTCAGGTAAATTTTCCTCCTTAAAGGACTGTGATACCTGCAAACTTGATCCAGTTCTAGCAGAAAAAAGTTACAACTCATTACTGATTTCCAGTGACAGTTACTGGCTTGGTCAAAGGTGCCAGTCTCTGCATTAAGATTCAGAGTTGCCAGATTGGGTGCACAATAAGCTGTTTTCCAAAACACTAGGTCAATACGAGGTCTTGTGATAGCTGCACAGTCCTATGGGCCACATAATTATAATGTTGTGGGGAAATGAAGTCCACTCATTACCCACACTGAATAACAAGAAAAAGAGGAAAATTCTCAGGGCACTCAAGCTGTAATTCTGTTTAAAAAAAAAAAAAAAGGTTGTGACTTGCAGAGATCAAAATATTTTAGAATAATTATTTCTTGTCCTACATCAGCTCATCCATTTGTATTAGTTGTGCATTAACTCGTCTTGTCTTGATGCCCATTGTGATCAAACAGCTATGGAATTCAGTTCAACTGCACCAGTATCACTTTTATTACGTACATCGAGGGAGGCAAAGTCCACCTCAGAAAATGCTCTAGAATGCCCCCAAATCCACTCTAGGGTGTGTGAATAACATTTCCAGTGTGCTTAGAGGACCCCTGAGCTTCCCAGGGATCAAAAACATTAAAAAAAAAACTTTAAAAAATTTTTTGGCCCAAAATGCCCACAAAGGGTCACAGGTGTATTTCCAACACATGTTGGCCTCCCCAGGTCAATTCAGGCCCAGGAGAGGTCTTTTTTTGAAACCAAAAATGTGAAAATGTCCCCATGCCCCCAAAAAGCATTTAGGGGCAATTTGGGGGAAGCAGAAGCAGATGCAACTCTGCAAGGTCTCATGACAGTTAATGCGACCCCCTGGCCTTCCACAGTTGTTCATTCTTGATGTACATGGTATGGCTTGATTGTTTAAGGTCTTCCACTTGATACAACCTCATTTCTTTAAAAAAACAAAAAAAAACAAAAACAAAAAACAGGAGGCATGTTCAAAGGTAATCTGCAAAGATTCCTTATGACCTGAACAAGTAAAAAGCAATATCGTCAATTCAAAAATATAATCTAACAATAGTTCTCATGTTTGATAGCATTTTTCACAGGATAAGTGTGTTTTGAACCCTCTTCCCTGCCCCGGTTGTTATTATAAAGACCTTCACTATAGATGTCAGGAGTGAAAACCAAATATTCAGAACTAACAAGTTGAGTTTTGTTTGTGTGCATGAGATTGCCGTTTCTGTGTATGGGACTGCAACTTGAGCTTTGTTATTGGAATTACCAGCTTCACATGGAAGGACAGATTTTTTTCTTCCTTGTAAATTACACTATCAGATCAACAAGATTAAAGAAGTTAAGGAGAGTAGGGATGCGTTGATTTAGACCTATCAAGTCCCACAGATGTGACAGAGTGTTAGATGTTTCCATTTCTGCTCTCAGTGCTGCCTGATTACCTCTGACCACATGATGAACAAAGCCACCTAGGTAAGTGGAATCTATTTTCAAAAGCACTGTAAGTTCAAAATCATACTAGAATTGTGACACTGGACATCAGACACTGAACAGAACCAGATCATCAACAAATCCTGGAAAAGAAAGAGGGGTAAGGTTTTCATAAAAGCATTAAGCTGTGATGATATTTCCCACTGTGTTGTGTTTCATTTGTACTCTAAGCTCCCTTTGACAAAGAATTAAAAACCTATTTTTTGATTAAAATCTGGTAGATAATGTGAAATATCTTGATCTCTTTTAGCTACTTATTCTAATTTGTACTCCAATTTTTTTTTCAATTGTACTGTGATCTTTTAGGAATATTTCAAACTTGTTATAAATCAGTCATGATTTAAAAGAAGAGGATATTCATAATAAGCTACTTAATTTCATCAACCCAGCTCATCATTCTGAAACTCCTGAGTAGCTGTCTTTCCTCCTAAATAAGGTAGGGGGCATCATGCCACAAGAAAAAGCCTACTTGACAGCAAAACACAACAAAAAACAGGACTGGGCAGATGGGGAGACTTGGATAAAATGGTTTGGGACTGGAATGCAAAGACAGAGAAGGAGTTTAGCATCTGTCACTGATCCACCAACATGCAGTCAATGGACACATGATGTATACACAGTGAACAGAACAGATTAGTCTTACTGTTTTCATATCTAGTTTGACTTGCAGTTCTGGACTGAGCGAAGAAAGGGTGGGACTCTTTTATCAATGAAAGCAAAAGCTGAAAAATTGAAGTGCAAGAAGCTAATTTCTAGGCTCCCTATCTGATGGCAGACAGGTCTTGAATATGGAGAAAACGGCACTGCGTGTTTTAGAAATATGTCCAGAGAAATAGTGGAGTCCATGTGATACCATTTCTTTAAAACATCATTGATTTCAGGACTGGTTCTTATTATTCAATATTTATTATTCTTACTAGTTTTCTTGGTATATAATTTCCCACTGTATATCTTAGGTTAAATAATCCCATACAAGTAGAACAAAGATGCAAAGGCTGTGACATCAGTATCTTAAGCACCTCATGCAATAAAGAACAACTGCAGCAATGGTTTCTGGAACCATTAATAAGTGTATGCATTTCCTGCTCTCAGGTACTGCTACAAATTAAAGATAATGTATGTAATCAAGCAGAGACGAGATCTCCATTCCCGCTTTATGGTGCATAAGGTGGTGGCAATGGACTGGCAGAGATCTTGTCATAGGCTGGAGGAGCGTCAGGCACCTGCGTTAATGGAAATCAGGTGAGGAAAAAAATAATTGTATCACAGAAATATTAACATACTTTAATTACCTACGTTAATTCATAATTGCTTCCTTAAAGATTTCCTGTCACTACTATATAGTGAAACTGTCTTTTAAAAATAGTTAGGAAATATATCTTTAATCCTAAAAAAGATTTTGTGTTTGATACCAGATGCCTGTTTACCGAAGAGTATGTTGACCCCTATGCATAAATAATACACATAAATAAATTGGATGAGACCCACATTAGTGCAACCTTAATTACACTGGGGGGACCAAATGCACAAAGTCAGGAGCACAAAGTCAGAATCCAAACCTTGCCATTTTCTTTCTAAATTAACTGAGGTTGAGTCCAGGATTTGGAAGAGCTCCGCTCACAAAAAGTTGATGGCAACCCATTGAGCATTTTCAGTGATTTCTGTCCAGTTGTAAGGAAATCCACCACAACCTATCTCATTCAGCAGCATATCTTGACCCTCCATGTCAGGAAGCACATTCAGGGGACTGGAAGGATTGCTGCAGGGAGGAAAGGACAACTAACCCTGCTTCCACTAGCCCAGTTGCGTCTGTAATAGCTGGTGCTCAGTGTTAATTCCCATCAGTATTACATATCGCAGTTATTGGGCAGGAACTGAAGGAACAGAACTTTTTATTTAAATGCCAAGTTAATAACTTTAGGATGAGTAGAATTAAAAAAAAAACATACGGTATATTGGTGGAATAACACCAGGCTAACATATGCAGGGACATAAGGTACACAGATGTGGAGCAGCACATCATAAATGACAGATGCAATGGTGGGTTATGTAAAAACATAGGTAGCAACATGCAGGAACACAAATTAGCACAACATTACATCACACAGACATATATAGATGTAGCAGCTCCTTTTCCTAAAAATATGCAGTGCTACCTCCCATTCACGAATTCCAACAATAGCCTTTTTTTTTTTGTCAGGGAAAATTGCCCAGACAGATAAGAAAAACGACTACTCACCATTACTTAAAGTGACTGATTTTTGAAAAGAAATTTTGAAGTCTCACATCATTTGAAATGCTTAATGGGTTTTCATCATATTTAAAAGCAGTCCTTTACTTGAATTTTTGACATAATGTCTGTTCTGGGAGAGCACACAGAGAAAGATTGCCTAGTCCTCCAGTGCAAACTTTTAAAAGCAGTTTAACTCAGCTACACTTTCTAAGAATTTTTTTTTCTGTAATTTAATCATAAGATAGATTTTGTGTAGCACATTTCCTAGAGGGTAAGATAAATTATCTTGACCTCGTGATGTATTGTTTTATCTTTCAGAAGGGCCGCACTCTAGAAAAGGTCATTCACTCTAACTAAAGTTCTGTCTGCCTCTCTGTAACGGCAGAGCATGCAGCTTCCAGGAGAGCTGCACTCTCTGGCTGTCATTAAAAAAAAAGGTTTACTAGACATAGAAAGAAGTAGTCCTCTTACCACATGGTCACAGTTGCTGTTGTATTCCTGCAAAGCCAACTTGGAGCCCAGTAAAGCACTTTTGCCTTCTGATGTCTTCATAGTGGCCATTCTGAAGTTCTTACTCTGCAGCACAGGCAGAAAGGGCAGAAGGGAAGAGACAAAGGAAAAGAGACAAAGAAAAACGAGGGCTAGTTTGGTTTTGCACATGAGCCTTGCTCATAGAATATATGACAATGCTTGGTAAAGTGGGCAGCTATAGGAAAAGAGAAAGCCTACACTATAGGCTAGATGGGTTGTTTCAATCAAAGAAGCCATGGCCCTGAATTTGCAAGACCTGAGCTGGGCAGTTGACAACCAGGGCTCTTAGAAGCCTCTCGTTCACAAGGTCACCACAAGTAGAAATGGCCTTGCTGGCAAATAACAACTTGCATCTGTCCTTATGGCTTATCTCTGTCTATAAAAACAATTTAAAAATGACACTAGTCAGAATGTTTATTCCATTTATCTTCTACAGTCTATCCTGCGTTATCACTTGCAAACAGGTGAAGCGCATATATGAATGGCCTCTTCATATTACATATGAAAGTGAGGATTTCCATGTTCTGATATGGTGCTACATGCCCATCCTGAAACTAAGTAGATTTGTGTATGTCTGAATGGGAGGCCACTTTGACCCTCATGTAGAACTCCTTGACTCCATAATGGAGGAAAGGCAGGAAATAAATTTATCGAATCAAGAAACCATTTTATGTGACACCATCCACTATATTCATACAGAAAATTTTTAGGTTGTCGTGTGCATTGGCACAACTCAGCCAAAGGTTTAAAATTTGCCAGGACTCAGCTCTAGCATCTGTTTCATATGTCCAGGCTTAACCCTTGAATATAGGCAATGGGAGCATGTGGAAGTCCCCTTGAGTAAGGTGTGTTTGTCTCATGGATTAATTAATTATTAAGTGTCCTTATTCATCAGTGATTAAGGACTTCTAGATCAGAAAGTAGGGATTATAAGACTTGAGTCACAACACATTTTCCTAGAAATTAAGCACTGTCTAAATCTGGTGGGTCTAATGGGCCAACTAGAGCAATAAATGCAATCTTAAACAGGACAGTAGAAAACCAGTTTATCCTTACCAAAAGGTTTTTATAACCCCTGCGCTTTCTGTAATACCAACAGCCAATGATCACTAAAGCTGCAAGAACCACAACAAGAAGTCCAATACCTGCAGCCCTGTTAAAAAAAAAAAAGGAAATCATTATGATAGACGTAGCTTTCAGTTGATGCCTTTTGTCTTTGCCAACACTTGACTAAGCATGAGCATAGTCATCCCTCCACATGCGCTAGAGTTAGAGGCACAAGACCCCATAAAAGTGGGAAAACCGTGAATAACTCCAGGCCTTCCCAAACCATATTTAACACACAAAAAAGTATGATCACCATATTCAACCCACCATGGATTCCTTTGAGGCATCAGGGTTCCTTCCTGGTGGGGCTTACTGCCACCTCCACTGCTGCCCCAGACCATTTTTAATAGGGACTTAAAAGCCTCACTCGCAGTTTCTCAGTCTCATGAGGTTTGCATCCCCTATTACAAATGACATAGGGAGGCAGCAGAGGTGACAACAAATAATCCATGAATAATCAAATCCACAAAAGTGAAACCCACAAATGTGGAGGGATGACTGTATACAATATAGTATACAATCTCTTATACACTAGCACCACATATGATGGAGCTTAGTTCTCACCAAAGTACAAGTGTAAGGAATTTTTTATTAAACAGGACACGTGATATGATAACAAGTATTAATGAATACCTAGTATCTTCTGCTCAGTAATTACCTTGTAATACAAAGTATACATTGATAAGTACCTAAAACAAGAATCCCCTTATATGAGATTATAACATTACTCCCTCCCCTTGCCAGAGCTCTCTTAGCATGAAGGTTCCTGACACTTTTTCACCTGGGAGGAAGCAAGTGTTAACAGCATATTTCCACACTTTCTATTTTTTGAGATGCCTAAAGAATATGACTGGCAAGACTTGTGGTGCCAGATCCCTATGGCTTTTGAGATTTGTTGATTCTACATGTTGTCTAACAAGCTGTTACTTTCTCCTTGATACTACAAAAAAGTAGCTGATTTTTATATTTAATGTTCATCTCACTTCTTACACTCTAAAAGTTATGACCTCCCATTACATAATTTTCAGGACAGCCAAAGCCTCACCTAGATTTGTCCCGTTTTATTTCAATTAGTAAATGAGGATGGTTTAAGGAGGATCTTGGTGTCTTCTTACAGGCAAACACCTGTCTTATATGCAAGATTAAATATGAACT